>OY986967.1:24690707-24837671 GCA_963920575.1 Narthecium ossifragum
CAGTGGTTGTCGTTCCTCATCACTTCACGATCTGAAACATTTAGTGCTGGTAAGTTACCAGCACTATGCATCTGCAACAAACCTTGTGTGATACATCTATTAGCCGGCACAAAGTTCTTGACCAAAGTCGTCGTGTCCGGCCAGAGACCGACATGGTACAGGCAACCAGCCTGGCAATCCTTGTGCTCATGCAGATGGGATGTGACTTAACAAATGTGGTAATTGGTGAGAAGAGTATGATTCTTCTAGCCGGCACAACACATGCCACCAGCATAGCGATCCTTGTGTATGTGCAGATGGGTTTGTGAAATGTCAACAGTGGTAATTGGTGATTCAGACGTTCCTCGGGTGCAAATTGGTGTAATATGCTCCAATATAGATGTATGGCAATAACACTAAATGTTATTTTCATATATGGCATAAGTGCTATACGCAGCTGTGGGATATGATGTGATTTAACCATATGCTCATGTATGGAATAAATGCAGGTGTTACATTCTAGCTATGGTGATTAGTGATCATATGAAGCTTTGTATGCGATTGCCGAGGATGTAACATTACAGTCATTGACAACCTGTGCTGCATGGTGCTAACACCTAGGTTTTACCAACTGAATTTCATTTCGGTGAACTATGAACTTTTGCCTTGTGGTGATCAATGTTGAGAAGACTCTGACCTGTTCTTGCACGGATTCGGGCTTCTAATTAGATGGCATTGGTAATAGGTTAGAAGACGGTGGTGGATGGAAAGACTTTTGCTTACTTGCGTAGAGCGCAATCTGACATGTAAATATTAGTAATTGTTCATGTAGAAAGGTTGGTTTTAATACATGCTAGAAATGGTGAATGGTGTCTGCCACTAGTTTATACCCACGCAAAGATTCATGAATTGTGCAAATACTTGACACAGTTTCCACTTTGGGTGTATAATAAGCAACTAGAGTGCGTGTTGTAGTCAGGAATAGAAACTCTGGGAATGGACTTCTTTGATGGCAATTACCTGTTTCTTATTCCTATTTCTACATGTACTTCATTCAACTTTAAGGAATCTTTAAGGCATGGTGCATTCTCCTTTCCATTTGTTTGTTTAGTCATAAACGTGAATGGGTTTATATAGGATGAAAATGGGCAGCCCAAGGTTAGGTTGGGCTAACCGTAACATGATTTGGCTAGGGATTGTGTTAGCTCAGTCCGGCCTAGGGCGATGTGCATCATAGTTGGAGCTTTTGCAACTTAACCTGAGCTTTATGGGCTCAGACACTATGCAATTGGACCAGGCCTGACCATACATGGTTGGCTGAACAATTTTAAGCCTGTTTTCGTGAAGATATCATTGATCCTTTAAATTCACAATCCATAGGTGCATTATATGCTATTATTTTGAAGGCCAGTTACCAAATAACGCCATTGGAGAAAAGAACCAAACATGCACATCATGTGGCAGTATGTATTGGGTCACAATCTGGTCAGTTTAGCAAAATTAAACCCGATACAATCCAATGGGCAATTTTATCATTGGCCTTAATATCTTGATTAATCCTATTGACCTGAAGGCTTGACCACGGCATTTTTATTCCTATTGACATTAGTGTACTTCATCCAATCTATCTAATGCACAAAGCTTTGCAGATTTTTTATTTGTTTAAATGATTTTTTTATATTTTTTAGTATTGCCTATCCTCTCTTAAAGTAGTAGTATACCACTTACTTTGCATGAAATTCTAGGATGAAGATGTGAAAATTCGCCACTATTATACCTTAAAATTTATCATGAGATACGTAGATAGCTACTTCAGATGCTACAACCCTTTCCCCACTCACTTTTGGATATTTGCTATCAAGACGGCCTCTATCCTTGCATAATAGGGAAGAGAATTCCAATCTGAAAATAATGCTTGCTTACTTTTGCACAATATGTAAGCTTAGTGATCAATTCTGAGGGTCTTGATTGGCTGGGTTTCAGATTTCATTTCTCTTTGTGTTTATGAGCACAACATTCTCACAAAAAAGGACGATTATAGTTGTGGAACAAAGCTGCTTGATTGCACTCGTCAAGTTGCCAAAACTGATTCTGTTTGGATCATTGGTAGACATGCACTAAACAAACTTAAATAGGTCGCATATGCATGTTCAGCTTGGATAGATCATGTCCTCATAAAGCTTACTAGTCTCTTTGATATTTTGATGCAGAATATGGAGGGAGATTCGTCTTCTTGCTGCTTTAAAACCTGTGATTGCCTCAATGTCTGATGTTGCTGCAAGTGGAGGTTACTACATGGCCATGGGAGCACAAGCAATTGTTGCAGAGAAGCTTACATTGACTGGGTCCATTGGAGTTGTGACAGGTAATTCTAATGTCCTTTGGTTGTCCCTAGATATTAATGTAAGACCATATTTGTAACATCTAGAGAAAACTTGAAGTTAGGATATTTTTTTGCTGCAATACTTTTCCTTGTACCATATTTACATGAGAGAGTGTTGCTTGGGAACATTCAGACAGATATTTTGGTCAGTTTTTTCTGAAAAAGTATTGTAGCAAAAAAAAATCGTGGCAAATAATTATTTGAAAGCATGCTCTAGTTGTAAAATAAGATCGTACCAGAAATCAGAATAGTTGTATTGACTATATCGGGTCAGATCAGATACCAGATTCGATGCATTTCATGTAGAGCATTCCATTATTGTCCTCCCCCTCGTCCATCATGTTCTTTAATCATTAATCCTAATATCACATCGTTTACCCTATCAAGCAGGCAGAACTATAACTCAAAGTCGATTGCTGAGCATCAAGTGTTAAGCAACAAGTAGCTGATGAGACATGGTTATTTGATCTTTGATGACTTATCATTCACACTCTATGCTAATCTTATTTGTGTGGTAGACTGGTGATGTCAAGATTTTTGGTCAAAAGACGGCCACATTAGATTTCCACCCTATGAATTCGGTTTTTGTTTTAATGGATTCTATTTCATCAGTATATGGTAGTTATTTTCCAGATATCTTCTGTTGCTTATATCCTATCTTGGGAATATTTTGTAAATATGTTTGACATACTTTGCAAGGTTCGATAGGTAGATGAAGATCAGGTAATAATACTTGTCCATTAGGTGGAAACAAGAACAGCTTATTTATCTTCCATTTTTTCCATGTCAAGGTTAGCTACCTCCAAATAGAAACCCCCCCCCCCCCCCCCCCCCCCCCGCCGGCCTCCCCTCAGTTGCCCAAAATCTTGGTAGTGTGTAGGCAGTAACAGCTGACGTCGGTATTGTATTAGCCGATTCTTTTCTTTTAATATTTGGCTCCTATAGTTTTGCGACTTGTGGATTTGATGATGGAGCTCACAGGTAGGTTTAGCTTACAGAAGCTGTATGAACGGATCGACTTCAATAAGGAAATCTTATCAAGGGGAAAATATGCAGAGCTAAGAGTTGCTGACCAACGCCCTTTAAGGTCAGTGCTTCAGATGTAAACTGCTTCTAACATGGGTTTATCGAATAAATTTGTAGTTCAACTTTATTATAGTTCAACTTTATTAGGTAAGCCATGATCTTGGGTGTTTGCAGCTTTTCTTTTCTCCTTTCTGTAATTTCAATCTTATGCTTATTCAGTTCAGTCTGATTGACATATACAATTCTGTACTGAAGGCCTGACGAAGCAGAACTTTTTGCTAAGTTCGCGCAAAGTGCTTATAGAATGTTCAGGGACAAAGCAGCCTCTTCCAGATCAATGACTGTAATCATATAGGAAAATATTTTGAAGAAATTTACTTTCTCTCTGCTAAAAAATTACTTATGTAGGTGGGTAAAATTATGTCACCAGGTAGATGAAATGGAGAAATATGCTCAAGGAAGAGTCTGGGCTGGGAAAGACGCAGCTTCCCGAGGACTGGTTGACGCTATTGGCGGTTTTCAACGAGCTGTCGCCATAGCAAAGCATGAGGCCAATATACCACAAGATAGGCAGGTTAGATCTTTCTTCAACATCATCAAACTACACTTTCTGTTTTTCCTTCTTTTCAGCTGGATCAAATGCCAATAGTTAACGTAGTTTTCCAGGCATTCAACCTCTTGCAATTTAATAACAGGAAAAAAAGAAGAAGAAAAGACCTGTTAATGTCAGTTTATGATGTCTCAGATCAAAGGGCTTTGCAAAGTGCCTAAAGAGCTCCAGAATCTAGTAACATGAGACAAAACTTGATATTTCATGTGTTATAATATGATGGCTTATCCAGTGTAGAATTGCATCTCAATTTCAAGCTAGATTATAGGTGGTAACAAACCTGAATATGATCTTTATACTTAAATTGGGTTTGCATCTGAAATCAGCTGCATTTGGATCTATAAATGGTCAAACTCGACGCCATCCTGTGAGTTTTCTGTGGCTTTGGTGACTGCATCTCTTATGTCATAGCTGTTGTCCTCCATCTTTAGTTGTTGAAGTCTCCCATTAAGATAAGCCCCAAACGTGTTGATGAGCTATGGATATTAATCATTTGCATGACTCTACAAATGGCATAATTTGCTTTTAGCGTCGAATGGATTTTTGGGGGTGGATTCAAAAGAGCTCAATTACATTGGATATTAAATCTCATCTCGTTTAACTGTTTAAGACGACCTTTTGGACTTAATATTGTCATAGTAATGGCTGTTTTCATTATGTATCTATACAGATGTGATGTATCTTTGGTTGTGATGTAACATTCATCATTTTCTGATGGATGGAGACCTGAGGGCGGAGATATATTGATGGTTTTGGTTCTAATCCCTGTCCATTATCTTTCTTTTTGACCTCAGGTTAGGTTAGTTGAGATTTCAAAGGCATCCCCGACCTTGCCAGAAATTTTAAGCGGCATTGGGGGCTCATTAGTTGGCCTGGACAGAACGGTAAAGGAAGTCTTGCAGGACCTAACAGCCTCGGGTGGTGTTCAAGCAAGAATGGAGGGTATCCTATTTGAAAGATGGGATGATGTATCCGGTAGCCATCCAATCATCACACTCATAAAGGACTGTCTTAGGTCCTATTGATGTGTAAGATCTTATTTATCTCATAGATTTGGATAGATTTTAGTATATATGACCTTCAAAGTAAATCAGCAAAAAAAAGGTTATACTCGTGAGGAGGGAGGCGAAAAACAGAGGGACAAAGAAAACATTTGTAACTTGTGCAGAAGTTGTAATGTATAATATAAAAGTACAGCATATTTTCACACGTTAATGGAAAAGAAAAAGGCCAGTCAATTTCTTTTTTCGAGCCCTGCTGTTCAATTTAATTGATCACATAGATCATCGAAGGGCACGGATTGAGGAAGTGTGTACTGGATCTCTAATAGAAATGAAGTGGCTGTTGTTGGAACAAAACCATTCACAAAAGAGTAGGATAGAATACTTTTCAAGAGCCTTTATTTCTCATGATTCCTAAATGATGCTCCATGATAGGATGATACAGTGAAAGCTGGCAGGAGAATGCTTAGCATGGTTCTCTTTTTTCCCAGACTTGCTGTTCCGGCCAGATAGTGCTCATACTTATTGGATATAATTGTGGCTCCCGTGATCAAGATCGAAAAATTCAGCATATTGCTCTGTAAAGAAGATCAAGCGCCGAATTTTGAACTCGAATCACCTGTCTTTCTGCAAGAGAGAAGTAACCAAAAGCATGAAGGTCAAGCATCACCCTGCTTCATCTTGGAATAAACTAAAGCCTAGAGCATGCTAGTTCTTGGATAGGAGACTCGTAAGTTTCTGGAATCTCCTAAAACAAACACACATTATCATCTATTTGAAAACTATGTAAGTTAGACCACTACGTTTGCAGGGGAAGGGGGAGGTGGTTTTAAGAGGAAAGGAAAAATAGTCATCTAAAGCAAGAATGTACACTAGTTTCACAAGAACAAATGGATCACATTGTCATGAAAAGAATCTGAACTACCTACAAAAGCTTGCCCAGAGGGAAAGAAATGTTATCTGTTATGTGTTTGAAATATGCTTATGCCCATATCCCTACTAAAGATGCGGATGCGGATGCGGATGCCAGGCAGTAACAATTTATGGCACACATAAGAAAGGCTAAAAACCGGAAACATATCTAGTTTTCAACATCATTTGTGACCACTTTTGGAAGTGAACTTAAACCTCCCACACTTTTCCATTGTGCAAATGTGGGGCTTTACTACACCAAAAAGGGTTACCTTGATCACAAGCCTGCATTTATCTATACGCTCTCTGGTATAAGCATAGCAAGAATCTCCAACAATAACTCTCTCGAGTCTCTAAATCCTAACATAGTTTTTTGAAAGCAATAAAAAAGACACCACAAATTCTCCCTAAAACAAGATCAAGGACTTGGCTTCTATTAGACATAAGGATTGATTGCCAAGACCCTTCATTCAGCTCTCGCATTCACAACATCAAAGAGACGTTACAAAAATTCAACCACAGCTCCTCATTCAGCTCTCTTCAATTTGGATCATTCAACATGATATTACTCCAATTACTCCAGGGCTCATAATTAATAACATGGAAAGAGATTCAAAAAGCCATTGAGACATTAACGCAAGTACCTCATGGATGTCCCGTAAGTCACTGGGACGCAACCTTGGCGTTCTGAATGAAAGCAACGGAGCAAAGAACGGTAGCCACAAAGGCGAAGATTCCCAGGGCCAACATCAAAGAGATGCCAGCCACAAAGAGATCCAGCAGCAACTGGACATGGTGAAAACCCAACCACATCTCCACCAAATCCCTCTCTATGCATCCAAGAAGAGGAGATGAGGATTGAGGTGTGGAGGAGCAAGAGAGCTATATAAGCATGAAGGAGAGCTAGTGAATAAGGAGAGGGGGGGAGGAGGAACACATGTCCAGGATGGCACAGTGCCCAAGGGTAAAGGGTTGCAGCAAGCGGTGGTCGAATAGAAAAATGATTTCTAGCCGACCCCACATGCGGTTGGCTCCCACCCAACCCAACGTGGCGCGTACAAATCTTGCCAAGTGTTAGTGTCCCACATATTTACAGGTGACATAGTGTAATCAAATCCCTAGTCTAATACTGACGATTCGTCCATGGAGTCATGGTAGTGATCTAATTATTTTAATAATATAAGTGGAGCTCACATATCACGTGTCATGATATAATTGGTCCACATCATGTCAAAAATATTTTATATTATTTTAATAATATATATTAAAAATATATATTATTATATTAATATAAATGGGTCCGTATGGAGATGCATTGATGTGCATTACCATGCCACATTTTTATGCCATACATGGCATGGCACATGTCATGCTCCACCCAGAGGCAATTCTGGAATAAATGTTTTGATTTTTTTTTTAGTTAATTGGTGATAACACCAATTTAGTCCCTCTTATTGCTAAAAACCCCATCAACTATGTTTTTAATGTGAAAACTCCACTACAGTGTATTAGCTGGCTTATTATTTAACAAGATGCATGGGATTGTGGACAACAAGGGGGTTAGATTTGGGGTTATGGCCTAATACCCCTATCGAACGGAAGGTAACGACATGTACCCTTTTGCAAATTAAAGGATAATAGAGGTGTCAAGATGTAATAAACGAAAATGTAGATAGGGTTTCGCAAAATAGCGAAAATGTAGGGTTGTGATAGAAATGGGGATAGAATGTAGGGCTGTGATAGGGTAAAGCTTAACCTCAAAAGATGAGATAACCCATCTTATCCCCAATTTTAAGATATTCTCCTTCATTCCACCATAGGATCGTTGTGATTTCATACAGATGACTCAAGTGATGAAGCCATTACAATTCTCTTTTTTTCTATTGGCTTGTAAAAGCTAATAAGATAAGAGGCACACATATACAAAAAGAAGGGTGTATTGTATCTGATCATGACTGAACTAATGCTTTTATCAGGTAGAACTATCTGGTTGTCGATGAAACAAAAGATCCCGATGGAAGAGCAGAGAAGGCATGAAGTTGATGAATTCTTGGCTGATCAAGGGGTCCGGCTAACCTACGACACCTGAAATCACAAATGATGGGTGGAAAGTATCAATAAAAAATGTGCAGCAGGAGTCACACACACTAGATCCATGTGTTCATAATGTACTAGTCACCAACGTGATGCTCTCATAGTTCATAATGTGTTCATTACACTTGGAAGCTTACTAAGATAAGCAAAAAAAGGTAAATTGGCACCTGGAGTTGGCATCACACCAGCAGGTGGCAGAGGCATTCGTCTACGAAGTGGTTCTTGTTCCTCAGAATCGACGACGACAAGGTTGGACATTAAGAACGTCTTTGCTACAGAAGCTGCATGCTCTACACAACATCTAACTACCTGCTTGTGATTTAATGCGACAAGTAAGTGTGGCACACTATGAAACCACAAGAATGTACAGTTCAGTAGCAAATGATGGACACGCAGCAATAACCAGAATAAATCCAATGGTTTAAGACACCTGTTATAATTAACAGGCTTGAGAAAAATGTCACAGTAGCAGATAATATAGCGAGTATATTAAGAAAAAATTGCTAATTCGAGAAAACCAACTGCGATACTATCATTAATCTTATACTTGTCCCAGTACGCAAAATGCAAAACATAAGTACTTGAAGGCAGCCAAGAAGATTTTTCAAGTGTTAACACGTGAAAGACCATAGTATGCACTTTCTATGCCAAATAGTGCGGGGCAAGCTAAGTTTACAGCAGCAAAAATAAGTCATAAGTTAAGATGGATGTCATAATGGACAATTAAAGGTTTAAGTTTAGGAAAATATTGCAAGGAATCTTCTTGTACTAATCATTCTGACAAGATCTCAACATTAAATCTAGCACAAGCTTTTTGAACTATGCAGATGAGCACTAAACATGCAGGAAATTTGCTTTTATTTTCCGTAAAGAGAATCTGAAGTTCTGAACATGGCCTTCCAAAGAATGCCTGAATCATGCTTGGTGTTCTTTTAAGCAACAAATTCTATCTTGGCGAAATCACAATCAAGTTTCCTAAATTTGACATGTGAAATTGGTCTCACATCAATCAATTTGTTGACTATTCTACTCCGCAGGAGTCATTGTTGCGAAATCTCATTTTAACAATAGTTGAGGAGAGAACTTCCTCTTGTGGTGAAATCTCATTTTTATGTGTGTGATATGATCCTGATAGGATGGGCCTCATGTGCAAGACGTCAAGCAACAAATACAACATTAGCTTTGAGATGAACTAGACACAACATTTTTTCCTGTGCCATGATAAACTGCTATATCATGATGGTATACATGAAGCGAGTAATGCACTCACTGAAATATTTGAGCAATGAAAAATAAAGAAGCTTCATGCCTCACAATCAAATGATAATAGTATAAAGAAAGAAAGAAGATTGTGAGTAGATATTTTACTATCTTTGATTTATAGATACCTTAGTTGGATCTAAAATTCCAGCAGCCATCAAGTCCTCGTAGCAATTTTTAGCTGCATTGTAGCCATATCTTACGTCATCAGTTGACAACACCTGAAGTAAACAACAATATTAGCAGCTCTCTCAGAAATTTGGAGAAAATTGAACAGAGTGTGAATGTTGGGTCATATTAAATCTTTTGCAACCTTCTCCACAACAACATTGCCACTCATGCCAGCATTTTTGGCTATTAATTTTGCTGGATAACTTAAAGCACGTTTAAAGATCTCGGCACCAATCTGCAAGAGCACCGCACAGATTAATTTGGGATACATATAATTATATAAAAAATGTCAGATGCATAAGGTTTCCAGAAATTTCAATTGGCATCTTACAAACAGAAAATGGTTTCTACAAAATTTACAAGACCTATTCAAGAATCAGATCAAACAGATTGGCAATCAATAACTCCTTGAAAATTTTCTGTCTGTCATAGTGGTGGTTTTTTCTAGAGCATAACTAGGTTTTTGTCAACACAAACCTGGTTTCCCACCTGGTTCATGTAACCACGGTGTAGCCTAAAAGTGTCTTTTAAGTGTTTCAAAAATTATTAGTAACAGAGTTATCTGAAAGGAAATGGACAAATGGCAATACCTTCTGCTCTTCATTTTCTAAATATTCCTTGATTCTGTCCACCTTGACGGATAGCCTCAATAGGCAACAGCCACCACCAACTACAACACCTTCCTCAACAGCTGCCTATGATAATTGGAAACATAAAAATCTGAATTTCTTTAAGATGTTAAATGCTCAGTATAATACGGAGCTACCTTGGTCGCATTAAGAGCATCTTCAATTCTTAGCTGTTTGTCCTTTAGCTCAACTTCTGTCTGTGCACCTACCTGTTATTTTTGGATTCAACAGTTAGATGTGCTGGAACTTATTGTGATAAAATTTGATTTCATGTGGCTTGAATCTACTAACTTCTCTAGATCAAAGTTCTCATTCCACATGATACCTGAACAATTGCAATCGCACCACAAAGCCTTGCTATCCTCTCATTCACTATTTTCTTTTTGAAATTCTCTTCAGAGTTCTGCACCAAGATAATCAGGTTGGATGTATGAAGAATACAAGGACAATTTAATTTCTTAGGACTCTGGTAACATGAAACGTAAGCCAACTAAAGCATTTGTCTGCAACAAGGAACATCATATCAAAGGACTCCGAGGAATTGTTGTGTTAGAAACAACATTATAGAGGACTGCAGAGATCTTTAATGCACATGCAGCAAACATGGTCTCCAGGTGATTCCCGGGGCAAATAATAACTCTTCCATTGCATGCATTGCCCGAGGTGAGTCCCAATAGCCGGCTTAATTATGAAGGTTATGTATACGGAATTGATCATAGCTCAATCAACTACACCTCAGATTATTCATACCCAACTACATATAAATAGGGTCCTGGAATTGACCATTCCTCCATATTTCTCCTTACCTCTACTAGGAGTTAAATATGCCTTGCTCAATTAATATTAAGAAGGAATTGTCATCTAAGAAATACTTGTGAGTGTACCACAATGATGCAACAAGAGTAGCTAAACCTTGCATAGTTAACATGTGAAGCTTGCTATATATTGTTCATGCTAAAAGTATTCTAAATGTCTGTAAATTCGGTCATTCATGCTCACAAAGAATTGAAGACTGCAGATTAAAGCATGCGTAAAAAGTCTTGTCGATCCAGGTCATTTGTCATTGCCAGCTATACCAACCTCAATATTTGTCCCCTAATAATACACCAGTTGATATGAAAAAAATGAAAATTTCATGATTTCAAGCCAGATAGTTTATTTTTGTGCTTTGCATTTATTGTCAAATGCATAAGAAACTAATAAGGTATACTTTTTCTCGCCAGTTAAGTTTCAATGTTCCGTTTGTATATGAATTAAGAGTACCTAACGTTCTGTATTGCTTAAATCTTGACTGAATAAAAAGAAACTTAGGCTAAGTTTTCCCTAGCATAAGAAACTGTACATATCCTGAAAGTTTTTGTGAGAGGATGTTATCCTAAAGTGCAAGCTATCTAGCAGCAACGTGAGTATAAAATTCTCATAGTCCATGGAAGTTTTGTGTAACATCTCTCTTATGCACCATTGGACGCATCATGAGAACATTTATAAACACCTCAGAAAGACTTCTTAACTGAGCGACCCTCTTTTCCACTGCATCTTTGGTGCTTCCATCAGAGACAATTAATGTCGAATCCTTGGTTATTACCACCTTCAAAGCAGAACCTAAAACCTCCTCCCCGGCCTTTTCAAGAGTCAACCCCATCTCATCTCTGACTACTAGACCTACAAAGAAAAATCAGATCGAATCATAATGAACTCATAAAATTATAAAGATGAAATCTGATAAAGGTTCATAGATGGATTTCACTTGTTGAAGCTAAAACTTTGTGAATGGTGTTCTTTAACTGAGTGTATAATACCTCCAGTTAAGATGGAGATATCATCTAGACAATCGCTTTTGCGCTCACCAAAGGCAGGGGCTTTAATAGCAGCTACCTTCAAAGCACCTTTAAGTTTGTTTCTGATTAGGGGAGCTAGAGCTTCCTGCTCAAGACCTTCTGCGATGATCAAGAGTGGATACTTCTCTTTGACTGCACCATCCAGTATTTGAAGCATTTCCTTCGCACTTGTGATTTTTTTGTCAACCAAGAGTAACTGCATAGAAAATTTTGTAGCTGCTGAATATGTTAACAGTATGAATTAATTGGTGATTTCACTCAAAGCTACCTTGCTGTTGATAAACTCCACAGACATATTTCCACGATCAGTGACAAAATAAGGTGACAAATAACCACGATCAAATTGCATTCCTTCTACAATATGCAGACTGTTCTCACTGCATCTCCCTTTCTCTATTCGAACTACACCCTTCCTTCCAACCTTCCTAAGCGCATCGGCAATCATGTTGCCAATTATGTAGTCATTTCCAGCACTAACTGCTGCAACATCTGCTATTTCATGGTCTTCAATCTGCAAAATGAGAGTGCTGGCTTTTACATGCTCTAATAAATATATAATGGATATTAGCCATACAGAGTATCAAAGAACAAACAGTTACATCAATAGCTAGGTCCAAAGTTCCGTGTTCACAAAAGGATGTGTACAAGTGGATGTCTACTAATAACTCACACATATTCGCAGAACAGGGAGTGCCAGTAACCCTAAAGCTTGTAGAACACCATGACACCCCAAAATCAAGTGGCAATGGTTGCAGGCAAACTTTTCTGTAATATTTAACAGAGAAAGACATTCCAATTATACCTCTCTTGACATCAACTTGAGTTCAGAAACAAGACCTACTGCAGTTTTCTCGATTCCTCGTGCAATTTGAACAGGATTCATTCCCGCAGCAAGGACCTAAATTGTTACCATCATTATATGACTGAACTATTTTGCTTCCTGAGAAAAAATGCACACCTTGAAGCAAACTTTTATATAAAAGTAAAAATTGACAAATACAGTAAAAAGGTAATCCTCAAAAAAAGGATCCATGAGGTACGAAAGATGTTGGTACTGGTTAAGTGGCCGTAGAGGGAAAGATAGGGAAGCAAAAGGTAGTAAGTAAAACCTTGAAACCTTCAGAAATTAGACCCTGAGCAAGGACAATAGAAGTGGTGCTACCATCACCAGCTAGTTCATTTGTTTTTGCGCCAGCTTGTCTAATAATTTTTACACCAACATTCTCCAATGGGTCCTCCAATACAACCTTATGCAAGTCAAACAAGAACGAAATTACAAACATTTAGGACAATCTTTATGAATGAAAGGCATTTAATCTCCACAAAACATTATTATTTCAATATAAATAGACTTCAAAATAGACACTTGAGTGCTCGACCATGTCTAAACTTTGAAAAAGTGCCATAATAAAGCCTTCAGCTCTACGATTTGAGCGAAGTTTGTACGAATTATCTGAGACGGCATAAATGAAGGATGGAGTTTCCTTTTCTACTAGGTTCCATTACATATTCAGGTTTCAACAATTGTCATATACACGACCAAAGTGGAAGAACAAAACATTGATGATTTAGGATGACACACAGTAGTAAACCATCTTAAAATCAAGAAGGCCAGCCATCCACACAGGGCTCCTCTGGCAACATCAATAAGCAATCTTGTCAAGCAGTATTAGTTGATTCACTTTTGGGATTCTGACCAAATCATAAACGTGGACAAATGCAGAGTCCTCCATAAGACTTCAAATTCTTCAAAGGGTAATCAAACTCAAGACAACAAATTTAAGAAAAGATTGAAAAAGGTCAACATTTGTGTTCTTGATATGGTATGCACCACAATATGGAAATCCTTGGGTATGGCTGCTGCAGGAGTAACAAATACATCAGAGTTACCTCCTTCAGGACAGTCTCTCCATCATTGACGATTTTAGGTGGCCCATACTTGTTCTCCAACACCACATTTCTCCCCTTAGGACCCAGAGTCACCCCAACCAAGTCTGCCACCAAGTTCACACCTGCCTGCATCCAACCAACACCAAACAAGACTATAAACACAGTAATGATCAAGAGAAATGTAGAAGAGCAAACTTAAAAGTTGAATGCCAAAGACACATTCCAACAAAAATGCAGGAGACCAATCTTGAAACTTTAATGGCGAAAAGACACATATTACTGAGGCTAACCAGAAGCTTCTTGGTGGCTGAGAAGTCATGGTTGAAGTACAGCTCCTTGGACATGGCTTTTGGAGGTAAGGACCAAGAAAGAGGTGGTCTCTTCTTAGAGATGGGGGGTCTTGGAATGGAGAAAGGAGCCGGAGAACATGATGGCATGGTTGGCTAGTTATGTCACGATGGAAGAGAGAGGGATGCACTGGGATAACTAAAGATTAGCCAAAGAGATGATGTTCCCTATCACCTCTTATGTTTTGTTGTGTTACTTGTGTACGGACGGATAAGATTTTAAAGATGGAGCAGAGGTGTGTATAAGGTGACACATTATAGTCTGGAAAAAGTACATTTTTTGAATTATCTTAATTTTTGGAGACTGAAAGGCTAAAAAAATCTAAATTAGGCCTCTTTGGTCGCACGAGAGTGGAGAGAGCGATCTGGAAGTCAGTCTCACATTTTTGTAAGTTTTATAGATGTCACTTTCTAGTGTTTAGCTACGACAAAAGGTAGGAGACGAGCTTTTAGGGTTCATTCGATGGATGTTTTATAGTTAAGCAGGTTATTTTATTAGTTAAAATGTTTCCGGTTTTAAAACATGTATTCATAGTTTTAAGGTTTAAATATCTTTTTGGTTCCTGTATTTTTCTAAGAATCTTTATTACGTCTTAGCAGTTCTAATTTGACTAATTTTGACCTCATAATTTCTAATTTTTTTCAATGTGAGTCTTTTCCTCGCCTGTCATTAGTTGACCCAACGATTCCATTGGTCAACGTTGCCATGAGGAGCTAAGCTGGTATTTGACCAGCTCTAAACCAGTCAAACTGGATTACCTGTCGCTGGTGATGCTGCTGGCCGACCGGTGAAGGAGTCGGGCTCCTCCGAGAACGAGTTGTTCGATGTACTCAACCTGGTGGATGAGCTCTCCGACGCCGTCCGCAAGGTCTTCCACCGGGTTGCCTCGACGCAGTACCCATACGACCACCCTATTCGGAGGGGAAGATGCAGGGACGAGGATGCAGCGAGGTGGCGGCGTCTTCCTGCTATGGCGGCGTCTTCCTACTATGGCGTCGAGGAGGGGACGACGGCGTCTTCACCTCCCTGCATCTACTCCATCTTCCCCTCCCTGCATCTTCTCCTTTTCCTTCATCCCTCCGCCGCCACCTCCGGTCGCCTCCGAAACCCTCCAGACGCTCGTGCATCCGACGCCCACGAACACCTGCAACAACATTTTAGAACATCGACCGATGACCGCTCCGATTTCGACAAGAACAAGAGAGAGGGGCTTACAGTAGCTATGCTGCCACTGTCTTTGCAGCCGGCGGCGACGTTGGTGATCTCCGGCACGACCTGGGGCCGTTCACCCTTGATGTAAAGGGATCCCCGATCGGACCAAGCCGTGAGGATCTCCTTGTAGTCCAGCTTAAGAGACAAGCCGTGCGGCACCCTGAGCCAGAGATCCATCCCTCCTGCTTTCTGGCTGCTCGCCTCCTCCTGCTCCGTCGACGTCGAGGAAGGGGAGCAGAACTCCCACCGTTCCCTCCCCCTCAGCGCCCTCCTCGCCATCTCCCCCTCCCAGTTGTTGTTGCTCATGGATGGCGACGACGGCGCTGGGTCTCGGGAGGAGGTCTCGGATCTGGCAACGGAGGAACCGAGGAGATCAAACAGGGTGGGGCTTCCTCCTCCTCCGCGGTCGCCTCCTTCAGGCTCTAGTAGCGAAGCCACGTGCGGATCCGGCCTGTCAAGGTGCTCCGGATGCAGTGGGAAGAGGTCGAGCTGCAGGCCTCCACCTCCACCGCCGTCGGAGGCTCTTCGACAGCAGCTATCGACGCGATAGCGGCACCGGAGCCTCCAGGAATCGCTTGCGGATGATCGGATGGCGGCTGGGCGAGCTGGTGCCGAAGGCTGAGGTACTTCAGCTTGCGCGTTCGGGTTCGCGGGAGGCGGGAGGGAATGATGCAGGGACGACGATGAAGAGAGCGTTGTTTTGAGGAGTTGGTGCATTGAGGAGTGTTGTTTTGGAGATCAAGAGAAGGGTTGTGCTGCTGACGGAGAGCGTGGAGAAGCTGGAGATGGAGGTTAACCGGTGCTCCGATGATCTCCGGCAGTCGTCGGCGGCGATCTTGCAGGCTATTACTAGCGGAAGATGGCGGGTGATGGTGGTGCCTAAGTTGGTCAACAATGTTGCAGAGGGTTAGAATTAGAATTAATTAATGCGCATAGTTCTCAGTTAATTTCATTGTTGACCAACGGCGTCATTAGGTCTTCTAACGGCAATCGAGGGCAAGGCCTGGATTGGCAAAAATTAAAAACTATAGGGATAAAATTGGCCAAATTAGAATTATATGGACCACATAAACATATGACTGAAACTATAGGGACCAAAAAGGTAATTTAGCCAAGTTTTAAAAAGCCCTAAGACCTACGCCCCCTCTTCACTCCCCCCCTGGTGATCTACTGCAGTCACCCACCTCCGACTCATTCTCTCTCTCTTAGTTGCTTTCGTCGCCGCCGCCTCTGAAGCTCATCTCCGACTCCCCAAAAACTCCTCAATGACCTCTTTCTCTAATGAAAACTTCACTGACTCCTATCTCTTTTCACACATTGCCAACCGGTAGATAGGTCGGCACTACCAGTGCCAGTAAGTCTCGAGCCGGTCGGAGGCCGGCACGGCGCGTGCCTCGGCATGACAACCCTTCATTTAGAGAAGTAAAATTTAAAAGTGGGTATGGAACATGTGACCAAATAATAGGGTTGGTGACTCTAGGTTTTTTAATATTCCAAAGAAAAATAAAAAAAAGTGCAAGTGGTGATATGCAAGGAATGTGATCTTTCACTTTTCACCACAATATCTATCATCCAAACACCAGAAACTCAGCTCCCTAGACTCATTTGGAATAATGTACCTAGCTTAGACAATTGTGTTGTCATATGTGTGCGACCATGCCTGCACTGGAACTAGACCCCGAACTCCGAAGTTAAGCTTGCCTAGACATAAGTTAAGCGTGCCTGGACATCAAGCATATTCATACTTCATTGGGCTAACACATCATTAGATATCCAAAAGCTGAAAGTGAGAAGCCAGGCATTTGATACTTACAAAATTTTAATTCAAGAATAAGGCAATAAGGCCACCTTACTTCTCCTTAACTACATTTTTTTTAAGACTCAAATACAACTTAAGAGATGCCATTGTTTCATTCTTTTTCCATTGTGAATGCAGTTGCATCCCTGACATTCAAAAACACAACAAAGCTGATGCTCTCCTAAAACAGTAATAAAATCACTTTAGAACCCGGCATATCTTTGTCCAGACTTTCGCTGCATGTATCTATCATATTGCTAAATTAACAAAAGAGACCACCAGATACCATGTTAAATAGAAAGATTGCAATAGCCATAATATACAAGCAAGTTCTCTATACCCATCTCAATGGGAAAAGTATCATGCTTGATTCACTAATGCAGCAGGAAAAATTTCCAGCTTTACAGGATATAGCTCATCAAGGTACTAGAAAGTACCGGTTATGTACACCATACCCCTGTTTTATTTTTCACAAAGCTGGAAAATGTGGCAATTAGAAGCAAATGTTGGCATTCCGCAGACCGACGTGATATAATAACCCAGACGATAAATATAAAGCTGAAGGGACCATTTGGCTTTATAGAGAATGCATCAAACGTAGTATCAGCAGAATTGGCTGGAGTACCATTGCACATTTCGTCCTTCTAACAGCTTGCATAATGTAATATTGGAGATGATCATTCCATAACATTCAGATGCATATTTCTGCCCTGGCTTCTCTTAGTACTGGTATTGCTCATTAGCAAGGATTATATCGTGTTATTGCTCTCATGCTTATCATCTGCTGCACATCAATAAGACGGACTTCATAATAATGAGATAAGGTAATCATCCAACCACCAGAGAATGCCTGCATCAGAAGATCTGCATAACTTGTTCTGCAGACACAGCCAAATGACATCATTACTTCAAAACTCCCTTCCTGCATGTTCAACATATACTATCTTTACTAGGCTAAACTCCATGGAGCGAATCAATAGCGAAGTACATAACTAAAATGCTTTATAGTATATACACAATGATTGTTATTAAAAAGCATGCTGCTATATTTTGAAATCGAAGACTTCACTTCACAGATGATGGCAGACTTGGTAGGATCTCCGTATAAAGAAAACCCTGCTGTTGACTGAGTTGTCTAATATCGTTTTCATCAAAGCAAGTGCCCGATATGTTCATGCCATACATTCAATATCAAAGCATGTGCTCAAATCTATCTTTATCTTTCAGCATTCAGCATCTTTCATTTTCATCTCGAAACATGACATACTTTCAAAAGTCACAAGTTATTTAGCCTAACAAAATGAATATGTCATAGTGCACAATAGCAGCATGCTTCAACTTCAATAGCCAATGCACAAAAAACACAATCATGCAAAATTCATTGATAAAGAACAAAACCATATTTGATATCAATTGTAAGAGGCTTTCACCCGAAGATATTCTTTCGTTTGACGGGCCTTGAATCGCAATTTAGGTACTATTTATTCAGTCAAAGGAGAGCACTTGTGAAGCTGAATAAAGCTAAGTTGCCCAGAAAGGACTCTACCCTCCAGATGCTTTTGGTTGATTTTGGTAAATAGGTGAGGTACACATGACTGAAGGCTGAAGCCAAAGTTCAAATTGTCGAAGACTTTTTTAATCCACAGCAGAATCAGCTCTTAATATATCCAAACTTTACCTGAACAAATGTCTATAAGTTCTGCATTCACAAGGACAGATAATCCAACAAGTCTATCATATAATTTAAGGCTTGCAAAATGAAAAACGAAAAGAAAAAACTACTTGAAATAGATAGGGTAAATTACAATTATGGGCATTGTGGTTTGGGTCAAGTTTCATTTAATGCCCTATAGTTTCAAAACTTTCAAATAAGGCCCCGTCGTTTGGATTTGGCCCTGTGGTTTGGATCAAGATTCACTTAAGGCCCTATGGTTTGGGTCAAATTTCATTTAAGGCCTTGTGGTTTGGGTCATGTGACTCATTTACCGTCAACCCACAAACAACGTCGGTCCTAAAGGCTTATTTGAAAGTTTTGAAACTATAGGGCCTTAAATGAAATTTGACCCAAATAGATACCTAGACATGTTTTTTTTTTTTTTGAGGAATCTACAGATGTATGTTAAAGAGTATCAATTTCAAAGTTCAGACATGAGATCAGAAAAAGGTTTTATTAGAGTCATGAAGGCATTGAAAACACTGAAGATAGCTACAAAACTTAGACAATGATAACTTACGTTTATTTGAGACCTTAAATTCCACCAATGTTGTTTTCATCCAAACACTAAAGAGAGCATGCATTAGTCTTCAGTTGATTATATGCGGTTTGTATTTTGTGCCTTTCTTCAACTGTCATTACAGCATCTCTAGAAGCCTGCAGTGAGCAAGTATGAAATCGACCAATAAATTTATAGTAATTACACTTTTTTAGTTGAGTAAGTTGCATATATGCATAAGATATTAAAGTCAGTAACTAAAGTGACAATGCCACCTGGCACGCAGATGACAAAAAAGTGGTATCAGGAATTTCAGAAAAGTCTTCTCCAGCTATATTACAAAGCTCAAACGAAACAGCATAAAAAACAAGAACTAGAGAGTACTGCAAATACAAGATGCATGTAGACAAATTAAGGTCAAACGAAACCTCCTTGATCATTCATTCATGGCTAATAGTTCTAATATAACAGGCAAGATGAAATCTTCGGAATGGTCAATCAACTTTCATATGCTCGCAGCTTAAGACAAGAACATTACAGCAAGTTGTTTCCACCTTACCGAGAACAAAATTGAAACACAATACTGTACCTTGCATATTCTTATGCTTCCTATATGACAATTAAAGCATGTGATGCTACTGCGGAAGTTTCAACAGAGACCAAAGTACTTCAAAATGACCCTATAGGATATATGTAAAATCCCGGAATTCTAAATATAGCTAGAGTTTCGGTTGGATTAGGAGTCCAACTAGGTTAGTAAACCACTTAATCGTAACCCTAGTTGATTAGGTTAGCCTAAAGTACCTTTTTGAAACCTAATTGCAAGAGTTTGAATCGATTACGACTCTATACCGAGCCGGTAGCCCACCGGCTCGAAATCTGAGACCGGCTCTGGCTCCGAACTATTCGCCCTTGAGCCGATCGGCACAAGACGATGCCAGTCGGCATTGGATGTTGCTGGCCGGGAACTGGGTGGTTCCGATTGGCACATCCGATGGGATCTATAAAGGAGGGAAAAAAGAGAGGAAGAGGGAGAGGAAAGGGGGAGAGAGAAAGGGAAAAAAGAGAGAAGGGGAGGAGAAAAGGACGGAGGAAGGAGGTGACATCAGGTCAGTCGGCGGCGACGAAAGGCAGGAGAGTAGGTTTTAGGGTTTGATGATGGATGCTTTATAGTCAAGCACTTAAGCGGGTTACGGGTTTTAAAACCCGTATTCAAAGGTTTAAAAAGCCCTAGGGCCCACGCCCCTCTTCACTTTCAACCCCCCCCCCCCCCCTCTCTCACAATCTACTGCCGTCACCGGTCATCCACCTCCGACTCGTTCTCTCTCTCTCTCTCAGTCGCTTTCGCCACCACCGCCTTTGAAGCTCATCTCCGGCTCGCCAAAAACTTCTTGGTGATCTCCTTCTCCAATGAAAATTTCACCGGCTCCTATCTCTCTCATCACACCTTACCGACCGGCAAATAGGTCGGCACTGTCGGTGCTGGTAACAAGTCTCGAGCTGGCCAGAGGCTGACACGGTGTGCCGCCGACATGACAATCCTTGGCAGGTACACATGTAATAGATGTTACTCCAACTTAAGTGTTCATCTTTTCTAGCTTTAGGGTTTCATATGTAGGTTTTCTGTGATTTCAGTCAAGCAGCCCTTCGATGGTTTTATAGCAGATTGTTCAAAGAGTGTATCACAATAAGGTTTTGTTCATGTAGCAGCTAGTTAAGTTAACCTATGAGGTCTATGTGTGTTGTGTTACAGTTTTCCTATCATATTCATGGCAGATTTTCCGAGTTTTATAGTATAGCCCCAAAGGTTTCATAGCAGATTTCCACAGTTGGTTGCAGATTTTCAGATTTGTAGATAGGCAAGCTATGCTGATTTCTGCATCCTTAAAATTCAGTTCACAGCAGATTAGAATATGATACTAATGAGAATGTGTAGTCATGAGTTTTAATCCTAAGCGGATGCTGGAAACTGCAATAGATAGATAAGCTTTACATCATGAAATTTAGAAAGTGGCAGCAATGGGAAGATATACCTATAAGCATGCCTCCTGTAGTTTTAAATTTGTCTATTAAGTATTTATATCTCAGTTAATACTTCCAGTGAATGTGGTATAGTTTTGGATCTATAACTTTTAATGTCTATTTCTAAATCCATAGTTTTCATCGTGTGGATGCCTCAGCTAGTATGCAGTTAAATTATAGCAAGTTAGAATTCAAATTTCCATCCATTCCTTATTGTTGTTTTACTTATAATTAATGGCAAGTTGTGTGCATCCATCTACAAATTTATGATATCAAGTTTTTGGTGCATAGCATATCATGTGAGTGTACCATTGTGCATGATCATCTCCTTGCATATGTATCAGCATGCTTAAGTAATTATTCAGAAGCATTGCATATGCATAGTGTGCATGTTTGTCAAGCAAAAGTTGCCACCAAGGTGATAAGAGATCTGAAATGTCCTTAGTTGTCGATGGTTGGGCAGCTAATGATGAGTACTTCTAAGGGTTCAATGTTTGGTCAAGACCAACTATGGGGTCCTGAGTCCGAAAGAACTGAGGCTCGACCTTATGCTAGCACGAGTAAGGATAGTTATCCCAAGTGCGTGTAAGGTGCTATCACCAGACACCGCTATAGTATTCGGCGGTAGAGCCAAAAAAATGCATTTCATTATATCATGCATAGAAGTTCATGTCATGCAAGAGTTTTAAGCTTGTTTCATAAGCATGAAAAGTTCAGCTTTTAAGTTTAATGAAGTATTGACTATTCTCTTTCTCAAGTGACATGCCTTAGTTCAGCTATTAGGTTAGCGAAGGATATCAATCTATTATGTGTTGTTTCCTATTGGGCTTTATGCTCATGAGATAGTTGTCTTCTCTTTTTTAGATACTCAAGAACCTGCATAGGCACGGGAAAGGGTCAAGCAATGAGGAGTTTAGGACCATTAGACTATAGTTTCTTTCTTTCAGTTTTGATAACTTTAGACATGACTGTTTGAGTTTGAGATCTCGGTTATCTTTTAGTAGCCTTATCCTATTCATGCATACTTGGTTTAGTTCTATTATTTTCAAAAATAGTTTCCTTTGCAGACTTTCCCTTATCTAAGCCTTGAATGTCAGTGTGTTACATCTCGTGTCATGATAGAAAATGAGGTTTTCCTCTTCAAGATCCGGATGTTACAATATATCCCCATGTTCTCAAGAAAAATTGAAAGAGACAAGAAATATCATGCACTATAAAGCAAAAGGGTACAGACAAAACCATCTACCAAATATGATAACATAGCACTGCATCTAGCAGCTTAGGCTCTGTTTGGTGTGGGGTTAAGGGGGGTTATCCCCCCCTTAACCCCCCATTTATCCCCAAACAAGATTGGGGTTAGCTAATGGGGTTAGGCGGGGTAAATTTATCCTGGGTTAAGCAAACTCAGTTTTCAAAGCCTACACCATGACCCAAATTACTATACTATCCTCAAATGATGTTGTTCTAATATGAGCATGTTTGGTTGCTGAGAAGTGAGCTGAAGTGGAGTGACTTTTTGGGGAGTGACTTCACTGGAGTGATTTTCTGGGGAGCGACTTTCTTGGATCTTCTAAGTTCTGGTGTTTGGTTGGTGTTTGAAGTAGAGATATGGTTAAATTATTAAATTAATGTGGACCAATCACGAGGTGATACGTGGCATGTGAGACCCATTTATATTAATATTTTATTACATTACGATATTATTAATATTAAAATAATACTATTTTGGATGATGTGGATCAATCACGATGTGACACGTGACATGTGTGACCCACTTATATTAATATTTTATTACAGTATGAAATTATTAATATTAAAATAATACTATTTTAGATGACGTGTACCAATCACGATGTGACACGTGGCACGTGAGACCCACTTATATTAATATTTTTATTACATTATGATATCATTAATATTAAAATAATACTATGTTGGATGACGTTGACCAATCATGATGTGACACGTGACACGTGGGACCCACTTATGTTAATATTTTATTACATTATGATATTATTATTATTAAAATAATGCTATGTTGGATGACGTGGACCAATCACGATGTGACACGTGGCACATGGGACCTACTTATATTAATATTTTATTACAGCACGATATTATTAATATTATTTGCCACTTTTCGGTGTGCCATTATATATAAGGGCGTTTTTGGTATTAGCTACAAATTCTACCCTTATCCCAAGCAATCATTACTACTTATCCCCAAACACCAAAATGGGAATAAATTTATCCCCACTCCTTAACCCCACTTTTCTAACCCCAAAATCCCTTAACCCCCCTTAACCCGGAATAAGCTATCCCCACACCAAACGGGGGCTTAGAGTTATGAAGATAACAGACTTAATATCATTCACGCTTTTATGAATTTAGAGATGTAACATACTAAGTGAAAGAAATATGATCTGACCTTTCTAGATGAGTGGTGCATTTCACCAACAGGAAAACATCCCATAACTTCGACAATTGCACAAGCATGACACTTTTGCTGTGAGGTCTATTAGGAAGTGATGTAAGAGAAATTCCACAGTTCTCACTAGGCATATTTGTCTCATGAAATAATGTTGTAACTGCTAGATTAATACTCTGAAGTGTGCACATCATGCAATCAAATGACAATGCATCAACTACAGGAACTCCACGAATCAACGAAATAGATTCTTGGAAAGAGTTCACTAATACTGGGATCAGTTCATCTAGTTTTGCAATGACCGAAGACTTTCCTGCACATTGAAAGGCATAAAGAAGATCAATTAAGATATATCAAGCTATAGATGCAAAGGAGCAACCTAAATAGAAAGATTGATATCAAGCTCTTACAGCAAATAGAATGTGGAAGATCAATCTTGAACCACATTATCAGGAAAACAGCATAAAGAAGCTTGAAACATAGTGGAAGCATGTTTTTTGCTTATCACCGAAGAAATTATAAAAAGCTTGAAGAACAGATCTGTAGTTTAGCCTGCCAAACTTAAAATCTTGTGAACACCAAAAATACACCCCCTCGTGTTTCTACTACTATCATCAATCTCTTATCATCAAAAAGTTGTAGCTAACTATTTGACCCTAAAGGCATCTGCTCAACTTTCACACACTCATCCACAAATCAAAAGGACTAACTATTGCCAAATGTCAACAAGCTCGAAAATTCATTATCTAGAAAATCTCGAGATGTCCCCTCTCATAACCTTGACTATAAGGATTGCTACTTAAGTTTACACAAAGCTCCCAGCTGAAAATTTTGGTTCTGATAACTAGCCAACCCAAAACCATGCCTTATTGTGACAACACATGTTTGGAGTGGGTTTTTGGTGAAACACACCCAAAGCAAACTATTTAAAGTTTGAATCACCTACTTTCGTTTAGAAGTCACCAAAACAACCAGTTTTAGGATGGCAACACCTTTTTTTCATTTTACATGATTAACAGAAGTCAATGTTTTACAACTGCTTAGCCGCTTCTACACTTTAGGTCAATTCAAAAAATTGAAACAAAGAAATAATGACACCCTGTTATTCTCAGCTACCAGCGCCGACACTGGCCAACTGAAGCCTCTTCCCAACACCAACAGTCTCCCTGTCAAGGCTATGACCCCATGACAAGGCCATGAGCCAAGGAGTTCAAAGGCTCCTTGCTCAAGGCCTACACCTTGGCTACGATCCGAGCTTGGACCATGGGACGGTAGCAGTAGCCAAGACCAGCGCCAACAACACAGTGTGCTAGCACTAGCAACTAAGAGCACAAGGACACCATCAGCAACAGGCCAGTGCGCATGTGATAGAACTTGAAAAGTGTCGTGGGTTAACAAGTCTAACCAAAATTACTATAATTTTCCAGTACTCTACTTTAACTACTAAGGAACTAATAGATAGCGAAGAGTCCGAGTCGAATCCACATGGACTTAGATGATTGAGATTGAACGCTTAGTTAGTCTCCTACCAATGAGTTGAGAAAAGATTACGGTTTGATATTAAACTAAATTTATACTAAAGGGTTTATGATTACGAGAGAAGAGACCACATGATTCTTAATCAATAACTAAGGTTCTACCATGTCATTCTAAGCCAAGGGCACATTAATCATGATGAATAGCTTGTCTTAAAAGTTGACAGGTGAACGACTAATTCTCCCATTAACTCGACAAGTTCTGGTTAGAATTCCTTGTCGGCACGATAAGTTATCTAAAAGTCAGTGACCGAATGATTAGTTACGTTCACTGCTAATGAATCCTCTGATTAGGATGAATTCATCGCATATAATAGTAATGATATGGATTTAGGTGTAAGATCAAAATAGGTTTAGTATCTTGATGGTCAAATCTACAAAGATATGATATATGAAAGATTAGGGATAAAACGTAGTAGTTCTAGCACTACTATAGTGGTTATAGCACTATACAATCCCTAATCACGAAGAAGATTTCATCTGAGATACCATGGTACAAGCATGATCCCCTTACTAGAGCTTTTTTGTCCTTTCTTTGAAGAGTCTTTGGAGGAGATCCATAGCGGAAGGAGTTCGTCGACTTTCACCTATGGATCGAGCATAAAGATGAGTAGCTAATACCCTAGCCATGAGAATCTTATGATGTAACTAAGGTTTCTATTAGGGAGTTCTGAGATCTAGGGCTTGTATACATTATTGATTGGCTTATATGGATTGATCTTTCATTCTTTTATATTCTGGTGTTGATTTCCTGTTGGATACATTATTGATTGGCTTAAAGGTCTAGGAAGATACCCCAAAACTCCCTAAAAACTGACGATTTATAGCCTAGGAAAGCAACCACCCACGGATTAGATCTGGGTCGTTGATCTTCTTTTCTGACAGCAAAGGAGCGATCCTTCCAAGGAGGAAGATCGATCCTATTGTCTTCAATTGCTGGCAACGTCCCGCAAAGGATCGATCCTACTAGTTGATTAGGATCGATCTTTCACTTGTTGTCTTGATATGTCCCGTGGAGGATTGATCCTTCCATGAAGGAAGATCGATCCCTTTATATTTGCTCTCTGTCGAGTTACTGGACGAGTAGGATCGATCCTTTCAAGAAGGAAGATCGATCCTTCATGTCAGAGTTGTCCGAATATGCTTCTTTTAGCTCCAAATTTGATCTAAATCATAATATGGTCTGTTATACATGAAATGGGATAAAAATAGTCAGTAAAGCATTGCTCGGAGACCAACAAAGTCAAATTACAATGGTGTTTTATGCACTTTTCAAGTCTTATCACACTTAGAGGTGAGCAAAACCGAACCGAACTTTTAGAACCGAACCGAACAATTCGGTTTGGTTTTTCGGTATATTCGTTTCGGTTTTTTTTTTGTCAAAAATTCGGTGTTCGGTTTTTATTTTTAAAATTCGATAAATACCGAAATACCAAAATCTTTAAAGTTATATACCTTATTTCGGTTCGGTTTTATATTGTAAGTAAAAAACTACGAATTATTTCGGTTTTTTCGGTTCGGTTCGGTTTTTACATGAATTCGGTTCGGTTCGGTTTTTAAATTAGTGTACCGAATTAATTCGGTTTGGTTTTATGCACTAATTCGGTTCGGTTCGGTTTTTTAAATTATGATATTTTGGTATTTCGGTATTCGGTATTTCGGTTCGGTATGTACCGAATACTCACCCCTAATCCCACCCCTAACTTGACATATGAACTCCTGAATAAATCATCGAATAATGTTCTAAGTTATGCATCGTTATCAACAATCATCATAACTTCATTCTTCTGACACATTATAAGGGATGTATAAAATTTGTCGTGACAAATGATAATAAACAATAAATTCCTCGAATTCTATCATCCCCCAACTTAATCGGGATTGTCCTCGAGCACGAAAATAGTGTAAGGGATAGAGATCACCTGAGAACATGTGTAAGGACACGGCACCAGTGGTGAGTGATAGGAACAAAAACCAGTGTGATGGAGCAGGGTTAAGCGCTAAAAAGAAAAAATGCCGTGATATTCAGACGACAATGAAGAGATATCAGAATATGAGAACCCTGGAAAAGACGAGAAGAGATACTCCGTGATTGCAATGAAGTACATAATAGAATAAACATGCAGAATTAGAGAAAAATTGGACAGCATCCCCTCTATTTATTCAGTAAGCACAAGGGTTGTACAAACATTCAGCACACAATGACATAAAAGATAAACTATCCTAAGCTTCCACCTGCAGCAACACAAGAAATAAGCACATTCATCCACCCACACAAGTACATATTGACACATTCAGTCTCCTACACTCTCGGGGTACACCCCCATATTCAAAAATCATGTCAATATATTCAGAATGTCAAGCATATACAAAAGCGGTGCACAGCAGGACAAAAATATCCGCCTCCTACTGGAATAAGAAAGTGAGCCAACCAAACAACAAAAATCTCATAAAAACATGTCACCACACGTCCCTATATGCAAGAAACCTAAAAGGTACACATGCAATCCAAGCAACATCTAAGGTACTAGTATCATGGTTGGGATCGCGGCTCAGGAAAGGACAAAGGTCTGTAGGGAACAATGGCAGTCACTGGTGGAGGGTGGAGGTCGTCAAGGCGCGCACGGAGGTACGAGAGGTCCTCACGAAAGGCAGCATCCCGTGCGTCTACCGCGTCCAAGCACTGATGTAAGCGTGGCAACTCTGCTCGGAACTCACGGTACATCTCGCCAGGCGAAGGGTGCTCAACCGGTTCATACTCCGGCGCCTGCTAAGATCGACTGGAGCGCGGCTGGCGGATATGTATGCCGGCTCTCCGCATGTGGCCCGGAACTTTGCCCCAAGTGACGGAACCAAACCAAACCGTGCCATCTTCAGTGCCTCAAGTGACACAATCGGCACACCCTCTAGAACCCGATCCTAGCTGTGGAGAATGGCGGAGATAAGGCTTGGGTGTGGAAGGCTTGCGTCGTCGTAGCTCGGTCGCCTGTCCAACACCGCCCACCGGTAGAAGTGGGCCATGTCCTCTAGGATCAGCTGGAGCATACTAACCGCCCAATCCTTGGCCAGCAACCACAATGTGTTGAGCCAATCACCAACCCTATATTGATCATGACCGCCCTGGAAGACGTTCTGGCGAAGGATATCATCTATCAGCCACATGTGCGCCGGCAGCTCAGCACGAGTAAAAATACCCACGTCCGGGCGATCCGGGTGAAGGAAGAGATGGGGAACCGAGTCGTGCATGTACATCTCCTTGGGCTTGGCTTTGTGAAGGCCAGGCAGCGTTTAGGGATCGACAACACCTCGCAGACGGCCCGGAACGTCAAAGCGACCTCGACGCCATCGATCATGGAGGTGAAGCCACGGGACACGTATCGCCTGGATGTGTCCGTATCGCGCTCGTCCCCGAAAGAAATGGGCTTCATGTTCTGATAGAACATGCAAACCAACCTGGGGTACACCGTGATAAGGAGTACACAAGGGTAGCAAACCACAGCGTTCCAGAGTCGCGATGGAGTCATGTGCATACTAGACCGTCCGGAAGAAGTCGACGTCGAAGGTGAACTCGAGGTTGAGTTCCCGCTGCCAGCGTGGTTGGAGGCCGCGGACGGTGGTCTAAGCAGTGGATGGCTAGGTCGGAGGTGGAGAAGGAGTAAAGCCAGGGGAAGATGGCGACGCTGCCGGAGATGAACTCGTCGGGGACGCGGGCAACGGTGGTCATCTGGCGGAAGGGGTGAAAGAAGACGTGGCGACGGCAAAGATCAAGTTGGCTAGTGATGATAAGGACCTAATCGGAAAATCAAATTTCATGACGAAAGTGGCTAGTTAGATTTACTGTTCTAATTTTAATTTTTTATTTGCTTTGCTCGAGGACCAGCAAAGATCAAATTGGCTAGTGATGATAAAGACTCAGATCTTGCTCTTACATTGAGAGAATTATTTGCTCCTTGTTCCACATCTCATAAACCTTCAGTTTCTTCTCCTACTCATTCAGTCATGGATAACCCTGATGACCATTCTGAACCCAATGTCAATCCTAACCAACCTGAGGATCAAGGTCGTATGGCCATGAAGAATTTTTATGTTCTAACTTCATTCACTTCCAATTCTTGCATTCAACCTTCGGTGATTGGGGCAGCCCACTATGAGATTAAGCCAGAATTTTTACAATCTTTACTAACCTTTCACGGACTATCTCATGAAGATCCATACAATCATATCGAGGAGTTCATTTTGATTAGTTCTACTGTGAGAGTCAATAATTTTACTAAAGATGCTTGGTGACTCAAACTATTTCCTTTTATTCTGAAAGGTAAGGTTAAACATTGGCTTACTTTTTTGGAACCTCCATCTATCACTACTTGGCCAAAATTACAAGCCCAATTTCTTGAAAAATTCTTTCCGATTACTAAAACTAGTGATCTTCGTCATGAAATTTCTTCCTTCGAACAAGCTGATGACGAAGCATTTCATGAGGCTTGGGACCGCTATAGAGAGCTTCTTAGGAAATGTCCCCATCATCAGTTTCCTCAATGGGTCATAGTAGAACATTTTTATAAAGGTCTGAGAAACATCAGTTGACTATAGATGTTGCTTGTGGAGGAGTTTTCATTACCAATCCTCTTGATGATTCTTGAAGACTCTTTGAGAGACTTGCTGAAAACTCTCGACATCATGCCACTTCCTTTAGGAATAATCGCGGACCTTCAACCCAATCTAATCCTAGAGGAATCCTTGAACTAAATGGTTCAACTCGTCTTGCCCAAAAGTTTATGCATTGAGTAGTAAGCTTGATCAAATTCTTACCCAAACGACAAATCAAGTTGATTCTTCTATTCCTTCTATGCTTTCATCTTCTGGGGAACTTTGTTTCTTGTGTTCTGCTCTGGTCATGATGTTACTGACTGTCATTTAGCATGCCATTATCCAAAGTTAGTATAGGAACATATAAATGCAGTTTATTGTCAATTTAAACTAGCCTACGATCCTTATTTCAATACCTACAATCCTATTTAAAGCGTTCTAAACAGGCCAGATCGATCGGTCATGATTGAAAGTATCGATCAAATCAGGATTGTAGGTATTGGAATAAGGATCATAGGCTAGTTTAAATTGACCATAAACTGCATTTATATGTTCCTGTACGAACTCTGGATAATGGCATGCTAAATGACAGTCAGTAACATCATGACCAGGAGCAGAACACAAGAAACAAAGTTTCCCAGAATATGAAAGCATAGGAGGAATAGAAGAATCAACTTGATTTGTCGATTGGGTAAGAACTTGATCAAGCTTACTACTCAATGCATCAACTTGTTGGGCAAGACGGGTTGACTCATTTAGTTCAAGGATTCCTCTAGGATTAGATTGGGTTGAAAGGTCCGTGATTATTCCTAGAGGAAGTGGTATGATGGTGAGAGATTTCAGCAAGTCTCTCAAAAAGTCTCCAAGAATCATCAAGAGGATTGGTAATGAAAACTCCTCCACAAGCAGCATCTATAGTCAACTCAAGTTTCTCCTTAAGACCTTTATAAAAATGTTCTACTATGGCCCATTGAGGAAACTGATGATGGGGACACTTCCTAAGAAGCTCTCTATAGCGGTCCTAAGCCTCATGAAATGCTTCGTCATCAGCTTGTTCGAAGGAAGAAATTTCATGACGAAGATCACTAGTTTTAGTAATCGGAAAGAATTTTTCAAGAAATTAGGCTTGTAATTTTGGTCAAGTAGTGATAGATCGAGGTTCCAAAAAAGTAAGTCAATGTTTAGCCTTACTTTTAAGAGTAAAAGGAAATAGTTTGAGTCGCCAAGCATCTTTAGTAAAATTATTGACTCTCACAGTAGAACTAATCAAAATGAACTCCTCGATATGATTGTATGGATCTTCATGAGATAGTCCGTGAAAGGTTAGTAAAGATTGTAAAAATTGTGGCTTAATCTCATAGTGGGTTGCCCCAATCACCGGAGGTTGAATGCAAGAATTGGAAGTGAATGAAGTTGGAATATAACCTTGATCCTCAGGTTGGTTAGGATTGACATTGGGTTCGGGATGGTCATCAGGGTTATCCATGACTGAATGAGTAGGAGAAGAAACTGAAGGTTTATGAGATGTAGAACAAAGAGCAAATAATTCTCTCAATGTAAGAGCAAGATCTGGGTCTTTATCATTACTCATTCACATCATAAAGATCAACCAAGGCTTAGAAATACACACAGGGCAATCCCGATGACATGTTTGTTGGCGATCGCTCCTTCACCGCTCAGAAGGATGCCGCGTCGTTCTTCACCTAATGATCACAAAAAGATATGGAAATATTAGTATTGAAACTATTTTTGATCTTTTATATAATAAATGACAAAAAACTAATTAAGTAAGAAACTATACTAAGTAAACAACTCAAAACACCATATAGTCCCCGGCAACGGCGCCAAAATTTTGATAGAGCTTGAAAAGTGTCGTGGCTTAACAAGTCTAACCAAAATTACTATAATTTTCCAGTGCTCTACTTTAACTACTAAGGAACTAATAGATAACGGAGAGTCCGAGTCGAATCCACAGGGATTTAGGTGATTGAGATTAAACGCTTAGTTAGTCTCCTACCAATGAGTTGAGAAAAGATTACGGTTTGATATTAAACTAAATTTATACTAAAGGACTTATGAGTATGAGAGAAGAGACCACATGATTCTTGATCAATAACTAAGGTTTCATCAGGTCATTCTAAGCCAAGGACACATTAATCACGATGAATGGCTTGTCTTAATAGTTGACAGGTGAATAGCTAGTTCTCCCTATCACTCAACAAGTTCTGGTTAGGATTCCTTATCGACACGATAAGTTATCTAAAAGTCAATGACCGAATAATTAGTTACGTTCACTGCTAATGAATCCTCTGATTAGGATGAATTCATCGCATGTAATAGTAATGATATGGATTTAGGTGTAAGATCAAAATGGATTTAGTATCTTGATGGTCAAATCTACAAAGATAGGATATATAGAGGATTAGGGATAGAACGTAGTGGTTCTAGCACTACTATAGTGGTTCTAGCACTATACAATCCCTAATCACAAAGAAGATTTCATCTGAGATACCATGGTACCAACATGATCCCCTTACTAGATGAATCCAATCCAAGCGCTAACATGCACAAGCTCTAGAATCAAATGCATACGAGAACAATCCACACATCCAACAGGAAATCAACACCAGAATATAAAAGAACGAAAGATCAATCCATATAAATCAATCAATAATGTATACAAGCCCTAGATCTCAGAACTCCCTAGCAGAAACCCTAGTTACATCATAAGAATCTCATGGCTAGGGTTTTAGCTACTCATCTTTAGGGGTCGATTCATAGGTGAAAGTCGACGAACTCCTTCTGCCATGGATCTCCTCCAAAGACTCTTCAAAGAAAAGTTCAGAGAAGGACAAGAAAGCTCTGCCCAATAGGTCCAGGAAGAGACCCCAAAAATCCCTAAAAACTGACTATTTATAGCCTAGGAAAGCATCCACCCACGGATTAGATCTGGGCCGTTGATCTTCTTTTCTGGCAGCAAAGGAGTGATCCTTCCAAGGAGGAAGATCGATCATATTGTCTTCAATTGCAGGCGACGTCCCGCAAAGGATCGATCCTACTAGTTGATTAGGATCGATCTTTTACTTGTTGTCTTGATACGTCCCGTGGAGGATAAGGAAGATCGATCCCTTTATATTTGCTCTCTGTCGAGTTACTGGACGAGTAGGATCGATCCTTTCAAGAAGGAAGATCGATCCTTCATGTTAGAATTGCCCGAATATGCTTCTTTTAGCTCCAAATTTGATCTAACTCATAATATGGTCTGTTATACCTGAAATGAGATAAAAGTAGTCAGTGAAGCATTACTCGGAGACCAACAAAACCAAATTACAATGGTGTTTTGTGCACTTTTCAAGTCTTATCAGCATGCGTGGACAAGTGCGCATCACACGTGAAGCATGGGGCAGGAGGTCAATCAAGCATGCGATTGAAGCTATCAAGGCAACTCTGTTCATGGGAGTTTGAGTAGAGTGAGGAGAATCCTCCTTTTAAGGGAAGTGTCCGAAAAATGCTCAACTCTAATTGGACTTGACATAGGATGATGAGGGCATCATCCTCCCTCACGGTTCCTCTATTTAAAGGGGTTGGCCAGATTAGTCTAGGGTATCGGACTTTGAGCATTGGACTTAGGGTTTTAAGGGTTTCTTTTTGTGATTGTATTCTCTAGGAGGGAAGGTGAAAGAGAGAGGTTCTTTTGTACTCAATCATTAACAAAGGAACTGGGACTCTCCCTTTTGCCATTGTCGTGTCTTCTATTGTGTTTGTGAGTGCTTAAGATAAAAGAGGGCTGGTCAAGGAGTTCTTGACGCCATCACTTTAGGAAAAGAAGTGAAAATTTATGCCGTGTTTTCCCCGGTGACACTCCCCATTCCTCTATCTCTTTCTCCCTTGCTCTCTCTTCATGCCAATGGACCATATAATTGCAGGCCCTTCACCATCTCCCTGAAATCCCACTGAAAATAGATTTTGTGGGAACTGATTGTCATCGTTATAGGCCTCACTCTTAATCGCAAATATTCTCATATATTTTCTCTCTAAGCTAGTAAGCTACTTGAATCCTTCTTCAACACATTTTCATGTTTCGACACCATAACATCATCCACGGTCTTCCTGCCATCTCAATGCTTTCAAATGCTGATATTGGCAAGTACCGTCAAACAAACGCCGAAACAACACATGCAATCTTTGCATTGTCCCAGGAGTAACAATTACACTGTACAAAAATTGAAGTATCTCCTCCGCGTCTCTATTCTTATAAAACCCAGCATCAAACCATCCACTAGTCCCAGAAAAGTTCACGTCCGGGAATTACTATGACAAGAGCCTCAATATGGTGGCATTGGTAGATTACCCAATCAATAGCCTCAACCGTCCTTCCCGCCTCTAAAGAATAGCAACTTGATGCAAAATTGAGGGCCTAAATATGGTGGCATGTGATGCTAATCAAGGATGGCAATGCCGTTCGGCACTCTAGTTGCCAACCAATAGAAGTCAAGCCGTTGGGAGACTGTCTCGGCTTTGAAGTCCGAATCAAGCTCTCTTGAAGTCGCTTAGTTGCCTCTCGGGACCAGCTCAAGCAGGTCGGCTCAGCTGGTTGCCGAGCGGCTCACTTGTGTTTCAATCGAGTCTTTATGAGGGGTTGTCAATGGGTTTCGGGTGATGTGGGTCTCTTATGTTCCGATCAATGCTTTTATAAGCAGATTGTTATTATTGAGTTTGATGCTTTATAAGTAGAAGGTTGTTATTGGGTTTCGGGTGTAAAACCCGTTATGAGTACAATATATCGATCTCATCTCTTTCTCTCGAACTCCGCACACGCCCCTCATCCCCTCTCTAAAACTCTAATTTGAAGATCTGCACGCCCTATCTCCTCATCTCCCACTGCTGCCTCACCGGAATCCTAACCCATGCCCATCGTCTTCGTCAGAATCCTCGAGGGTCCATAAACTACATTTCCTCTTTCATTCTCATGAATATCTCTCTTTCTCACCTCACTTTGCTGCTGACACATAGGGCCATTATCACCGTTGCCGGCAACACTTTCCGATACCGGCACAGCAAGGCCATCCTTGATGCTAACAATTCTTCCAAACTCTGTATCATGTGTCTCTAGATGTGATCTTCAGGCTATGCCCTCAACATAATTGGGCCAGCTACTATCATGGCTACGAGGGATGGGGTAACAAGACGGAACAAATCCTTCATTACAATGCTAGGTGTGGATTCTGCTGACAAGGTAACTAATGTAGAAAGACATTACTTTAAAAAGCTGCATGTGAAGTGCTCCTAAAAAGTTAGATTGACTATAGTTCATCTAGTTCATCTATCACCAAGGGCCAGCTAATCTGACCAAATATAATAACACTCAAAGGGAAATTCAACAACATCCTAATAGAAAATATTCAGAAAACATACAATAAGACTGCTGGTAGGAAAAAAAATAATCAAGACAACCAAAGGGGAAAATAATGAAAAAGACCTGATCACAAACCTGCATTATCCTTAATTAACTCAGATTCAAAAGCATGAAGGCATCTTTTCTCCTCAATCTTCTGCATAATTGCGAAGAAAAAAGATAAGGAGAGCAAAACAGACTAATGCAGAAAATGCATATATACAAAATACAATAAAGACCAAGGTAACATGTAGGTAAACTAAGTAAAAACCATAAAATTATCAAATTAGTAGAAAGGTTCATCGATAGTAAACTGAGATAGCAATTTCTAGTAACTATAACAAAGAGTAACATGTTAAGGTAATGAGCTAAACTGCTAGCATAGTCTTGTCGCGCATGTATATGGCATGCATGGCTGGACATGCGCATATAAACTCACACAGCCGCACACATACTATTGCACAACAGATAGCACATTAGAATCTACACTAACTCCAAGAAAACTAGTTCGAAGGACTACAACAGGAAACACTGAAAAGCTGCAAAAATGGATTTTTTGATATGGCTTAACAAAAATATCATTCCATAGATTGGTTGAGAATAATTCCGATTGAGTTTATTTATTGGAAAGTGGAAACCATGAATTTCATGATGTTTATTTAATGGTACTTCACCAACCATCCTTCCATATCAAACAATGGGAAATAGGTCATCGCCAACTCATTTAAAGCTTACTATGATGGATGGTGGAAAATTTTTCAAACATTGGATGAGTTGAATCTAACTCACCCACTGATAGAAGAATATATTGTTGCCAATGCCCTATATACCACATTTTCTAAACTTCTTGACCTACGGGTAGAATATATTGAAAAACATGGTCCACCTAGGCTTCATATTCACACAAATGAGAGGCTTGCTTTTGTCATGCTAAGTCAAAAAAATATGAAGAGTCGGACAATTCATGATTTAAGCTCATATTTAACAAAAATTTAGCTTGTATCAACCACGATTTCCATGTCCAAAGTGTGCAAAATGAGTATCATAAACTCTATCTCCAAAAAAAAAAAAAAATCAACATATGTATCTGATAGTTATTAAAACAAACGAATATTCCTGATTGCCACTATTACTTCATTCTACATGACATAGAAAGTGGTGAAATCATAAACCATAACCCAGTGTTCCTGATTGCCATTATTACTTCGTTCTACATGACATAAAAAGTGGTGAAATCATACACCATCATCCAGTTCTATGGTACGTTAGCACCCATCAAGCTAATTCCCTCCCTCACACCTCTCCCCCCCCTCCATCCCTCTCTCGCCCCCTCCCCCCCCCCCCCCCCCCCTCCCTTACTCTCTCTCTAACATGCATATTTTCAAGCTCTCTACATTGAACAAGTCCGAACCATCGTAAAAGAGGCCAATGTGATGTGGCTAATAATCTCTTGAGGGAGTTGATATTAGTATAAGAACTTTCGCACTCTTTCTTCATCAATGTGGTCCTCCCCCCCCCCCCCCCCCCCCTCCCTCTCGCTCTCATGGAATCAAAAACAAGTCCCAACCATCCGCGTGTACGGAGAAATATGTTAATGTGATGTGTTCTTAAGGAAGTTGATATTGGTATACAAACATTTGGCACTCTTTCTTCATCAATGTGGAGATATATCACAAGTGAATCTTCAACAAAACAAAAGGCTCCTATTTTCCAGCTTTAGCAAAGTGGGAGGAAGAAAGAGAGGGTCATTTTTAATTCCAGCATTCGTAAGATCAAAGAACAGACACAAAATCACAATTCATATGGGACACATATAAACTGGGGTATGAGTCACTCACAGTTACAGAAGTAAGTCTCAATTTGTGACCTTTCTAAATATATTATTGAGATGCTTTATTTGATATAAAGACGTAACAAACACTGACTAAAATCTAATAACTGCTTGCTATAACCATATATCATACTTAAGACTTTAAGTGTTTATACTTGGAGCTCACAACTCTCTGGCTTCATCACATGTCAGGCACTTGGGCACTTCAAGTTACTTGAATCCTTGAACTTCATCAAAAAATCCTTAGACCAAAGTAAAGGCTCTTGCCATACTTTTAGATAGAAGCACAACTAATTCATGATGTATCTATTATGTAGAAAACTAAGAGCTTCCAAATTATAAGGTTATAATTCTTGTCCTTTCCTGTGCTACTATAGGTACAATTATTAGTGATAGGGTCCAGGTAGCATTGTTGGCCAGACTAGTTTACTAACTATAGCAAGTATTTAGTTGTTGATGAGTTGAATTTTCATTCAAAGGACAGGTGCTATTGATGGTCAGGTAGCAAACGACAGCTTAGAAATTTCGCCAAGAAGGTGCATATGCAAGTACTTGCCAAACAAGTTGCACTCTTCGCATAAACTACATCAATAGTGAAAGTAAGAAAGCTAAATAGCCTTGTCAAGACCTAGCTATTTTAGTTCAGCTTTTCTTATATCCATGTGTTCCTAACAAGAGCACTCTGGAAAGTCTCTGTTCGAACTTAGCCTACAAATGAAGCACGGGATGTTGACAAATAACTTGACTTACATAGCTTATCTGATATCAGAAAGTAAATAAAAAATAACCAAACCCTAGCTGCATAACTAACTAAAATAAGCATTAGCAGCTGACAACAAAAAACATAGTAAGCATAGATGTTTTTACAGACTGCTTCTTTTGATCAAACATCTTCCCCCTTCATGTTGGCTAACAAAGACAAGCAACAAACAAGACCACCCAGAGCATTCTTAAGTTTGCTCTTTTCCTGTAAATAAATCTGGCTGTTTTTCAGAATATCTATGTAGTTGTCAAGAACCTGTCACATGCAAAAAGATTATTCAGACTTTTACAGGAAATTGGTATAAAATGAGCAGGAGAGTGGACAGAATTTAGATCATGAACACAAAAGATAAAAGATAATGATACCCATCTAATGACAAGAAGTAGTGGGCAACCATGACAACTGAAACTTAAATCTATGGTCAAAAACATTTTGAACAAGGCACCCACCGAGTGACTGTTGTAATATTGATAGATAAAGAAACATGGCATAACAACCGGTGGATAGGGTTGTCAACGAGATAATATCGATCAATTTAGGGCGTCCGGCTCGTTATCAATTCTCAGCTCAAATCCCAGCTTGTTATTAGCTATTATTCTGAGCGAGCTTACAATCAAGCAGTTTTCGAGCTATTTTGGAGTCGAGAAAATGAATATTAGACTAGTTCCTAGTCTTTGCTATGTTCCTTGCAACAGCTAATAGCAGAGGTGTCAATACATTGATATAGATAGAACAAGAATCGGCTCGAACTCAAAAGGTAAAGCTAGCTCTATCACAAATTGATATTCAATTGAGCTAAGATTTCCGAACAATGATTTTGGCCAGAGCGAGACGCCAAATTGAGGATTCTGACAGTAGGGATTTGAGATAGAGAGCTTTGAGAATGCCTAGGATCTCAAATAATCCCCTTCGGAATAAAGCAAAACCTCACATACTCCAGCCATCTTAGCTGTGGATATCAAGATCTAAGTCATCTAACAGCTGAGTCTAGCTCAAATTTTAAAACAATTAAAAACTCAAATATAGAAAAATAGATTTAGCTCAGACCATTAGCTGTACTATTATCATCATATATCTCTACTTAGATATAGATCGAGCTGAATTGGGCCGAACCCTGCTCAATACAGCCCTGAGCTTGCACTACTGTAAAAAAGAGAAAATGGGACAAAAAGAGGGAGAAAAAGAGAATAAGAATGAGAGAAAAGAGGGAGAAGAGAGAATAAGGTAGGAAAGAAGAGACAATAAGGAGTAACGCGCTCGTGAGTGGAGGGTGAGTGTTAACCCATTTGGCACAAAAGCCTTTTCTTTAACAATCCAGCAAGGATTTGAAAACAGGCTCCGCAACCGGGTCAGCTCCATTACTTTGAAAACAGCTGGTGCCAGTCGAAACTAGCCGAACTTTGAGTTTCGAGTGGTGGAGCATTTGATGGGTGGGCTGAGGCACTGCAGCCTCATCCCATCAGCTTGCTGGGAGGGGGGGGGAAGGAAGAGGAAAAAAGGAGTATAAGGAAGGAAGAAAGATGACCGAAGAGGCATGCTAATGCTTTTCAACCAACAGGGTACCGACACATACCGCGCAGATCAGGTACCAGCACAGGCCATGGCAGTGAAACAAAAATCCTTGCAATCCATTATCTGAAAAGCCCTTTCTTTTTGCTAAAAGTGAAGAAACTCAAAGCTAACAATGGTAACTATGGCTTTCACTATTCCTGCAAACTTCATTAACATCTATGATACAATTCATGTTTTTAATAGTCTACATAAAATCTAATCTTGAATGGCATACTTAGTCATATTTTGCAACAAGTAATTTCTGTCATATACTCATATGTAATTTATACCATTTTATCAGCATATCTTCGAACATCCATGCACTCATTTTATAGTAATTGCCATGTCGGCATTTTCGTGGCGGATCATATCAGCATCCCATACCCCGAGAATGTGTTGTGCAATCAAAAAATGATATCAATCTTCAGCACTTTATCTTCCTCCTACATATGTCCAAGAAAGAGGCCAATGGTGAAAGAATTCTTTATCTAACAACTACCAAGTCAAGCTATAGCAATATAATACATGCTTTGGGCAAGTATGAGCGATATGAAGCTAGTATCAAGTGACTAAAGTGGCAAGCATCTGTGATTTTTGAAAATTATGACCTCACAAAAGGAGGATGAGTGTTGAACATTCCCTTAACTTTCAACCACATTGGGAAACTAAACATTTCAGCAACTGTATCCACTGATTATTTTCGTAGGCAATCAAATGGAACTCTCTTCAGTTTTGTTCTAGCAATATTAAGGAAGGCTTCCATTGGAAACCTAAATTGAGGACTGATACACCTTGCCGCATATTACACATGAGACAGTGCAATAATGGATAAAAGCAGCACTAACCACATGTCAAACCACATATTGCTTGCTACAACAGATGAACAATCAAAAAAAAAAAACAAGCAAAAGCGTGTCACAATTTAACACTTAAACAAAGCTCAACATTCTATCTCAAACATAAAAATGTAAAGATAGTATCTAAAGAATTTCTTGAAGAAAGCAACAAAAAGTGCATAAAAGAAGGTTCCCAACTAAAATGGGTAACCCCTCAGCTTCTGCAGATAAACTAAGGTAAACATTCTGCTGTAGTGAAAGAAGCCAAGAGCAATTTAACCACAGAGCAAGTACGAATAGGAAAACATCATCAGCCACATGCAATTGAACTCAAAATTTAAACATGTAGAAGGCATGCACATACCTTCTCCGCATATAAGAAAAAGGAGGAAGGATAGCTAAGAACAACAAGCTCAAAAAATTTGAACGCCATTAGCCGAATATCAACCGCCATATGTGTCATTGCATTAAAAATATAGGCCATCACCAGAGAAATTACCGGTCCCCTAAAATCCTAATCAAGAAGATAGACAACATTAATACATTAGACAGACCTCACAAAAGAATGACATGAAATTTTTAAGCGATCAAGAAAATCTAAAGGGAAATGTCCAAATCCTTTAGAGCTCAAATAGATTAGCAAACAAGAAAGCTAGGAAAAATAGAATTTCACAGGTTAGTCGCAAATCTTTCATTTTTGGTGTAAAAACACCACGAAATAGATTCTACACTTTCAAAACAAACATCGAAGAAAACAAACAACAAATCTTCTGCACTCCATATGAGGTCTAGTTCTCATATATAAGCTTTTATTCCTCGATAATCGCGCAATATATATGAGCGATTAGTGACATTATGGCCCTTAGCGAACAGTTTACCTTTGTACAAAACATGCAATACTAAAGTCTAGTCTTCAACAAAAGTTACAAACAGCTTCACCATTCTTGCTCGATTGTTACAACTGATAAATCAACTAGCACAATATACAGACCTCAAGATTTCCATGTCAACTTGAGCTAAAGCATATTATCCTAGATAACAAGTTGTCCTTTTTCTCCGTGCATAGGAATTCTAAATCATGAATGTGCATGGACATAAGAGATTATGCCGAGACTCTGCAAGGCTTAACTACATAACCTTCCATCACTGACAGTCAACTCCTCAAAGCAGAAATGTGTCCTCAAACTGGACGGATGTTTACAAAGGAAGGACAACACAGATACTGGAATTAAAACTCACCTGATCTCAGTTCCTCCATTTGGGTACCTACTGTGGAAACTAAGTTCTCCAACCCTTGCACATAAGATCTATTTGCATTGCAAACTTAGTAATGCCATTTGTGCTCCAATGTGATGTCAACCAGGCACAACTCATCTTCCATTTGTTGCATACTACAGAATAGTATACCACTTCTCAGCACTCTCCTTTCTCTTAAACTACTAAACTACTTATATGCAAGACAGTCCTTCTCATGGCAAAAACCTTGTCAAATATCTCCCAATCTTGGTTCAAGAGTCCGAACGCTATGATTCTTTTCTCGACTAATAAATTGTACACATATCAACTTGAATATATAATTTCTACTAAGCAAAGAGGTAAACACAACCAAAAAAGTTTGTACAGCCCAACCAAACGTAAGCCAAGAGAAAAATAGAGATGTCAAGGTACCAAGGAACGCAATACTAAAAGAAGCAAACAATGCGTATTGGATAGAATCAAGTTACTCACCAAGAGTATGGAAAGAATAACAAGAGTGATAACAACCTCATAAAGTAAAAAAAAAAAAAAATCATCCCAAGATACCTCTTTTGATGAAGTTAAAATCACGCTTTTCAGAAGCTGATATAATGTTTCGCGGACGACTTGGTCATTGTCACAGATTCTTTCACGTATCTTTTCAATTATAGCTAGCTTGTGCAGCTTAAGCTCAGATGGATGCTTTAGGACAAGATCCCTGATACCATTCAAGGCAACTTCATCAAAATGAAAACAATATCTCACGTCAGATATTAATGATCTTGCAGAAGAAGAATGCAAAGGGGAATGTGGAAGGAAAAGATGAGATTTATAACAATAACAACATTTGTAGACAAATGCTACAACAAGAATAAAAACGATATTAATCATGTCAGATGTCCATCATGTTGCGGAGCAAGAATGAATAGAGAATAAGTGGAAGGAAAAAAGAAAGATATATAACAAAAATAACCTATATGGACAAAATGCACATTACGATTAATAGGCACACATGCTTAAAAAAAAGCAACTGAATGACAAAAATAGGACAGGAATCCTAAAGACTTGAAATTGGACATGTGATGTTAGCAAAAACAAAAGAAAATGCAGGTAAAAAGAATGAAAGACTATGATATGTTCTTCACAGCTTTAAATGTAAGTTGAAAGGCTAAATCGTTGGACTTTTGGACACAAGAACTAGAGCTAATAAATACTATATGTGAAAGCAAAAGTAAATCTTCGTTTTACGTCTACAGGAATCTAGGGAAGCACTAGAGAAGAAACATAAGAGATAACTATAGATAAATGACGAAGAAAACTGGAAGTACAAAGTATCTATACACAAGAGAAAGTTCACATATATAGATTGAACCATAATGGAAACCGGGTAACAATTTCTTCCGTTAAATGAGTGTCATAAGATTTAGACAGTACTTCATGGCTGAAGAATCAGAAAAAGAAAATCACTACAAGACTGCTAGCACCACAATCATCTTAAGTCACAATTTGCTTAGTCAATGACAATGGTATCATGATTAGTTTTCTGAGTTGACTAAGTTTTAATCACTAAAGCCAAAGCTTATGCTGTATTGTGTCTATTGACAACATATCACTATTACTAAATGGATCTTCTTGAGAAAATGCAACAGTCCAAGCAAATTACAACAAGATAATTCAACTTTTCAGCCAAATATTCCACAATTATCCATCCATTCAAACACCCTTGGTGTGTGCTTGCATTAATCCTTCCGCCATGAGCAGTAGTCTTATTTAATGAAGAAAAGGAACAAGCGATATTGGAGTATGAACAGCCATCAACAAGTTTACCCAGCACAGCATGATATTTCCAAAACAAAAATCAACTGTCAAGAACAGAGTATTGGTCCAGAAAATCAGCTACTTCTTTGAAAATGAATCGCTCATTGTTTCACTTACTTGAAGAATACAAGTAAACTTGCAATAAACATTTCTTCATGATAACAATAATAGCTCCCATTCACCAACTCTTACAATTCTCCTTGTTCTTCTTCACATATGTCAAGCTACAACTACTAATTGACTCATGCCGCACATAAAAAAGTTTTAGTTGAGATATGGGCAATTATAATTAAAGAGTCCGACTACTAATTAATAACACAATCAGGAAAAATGTAAAAAGAGAGAAAAAATAGGATAATAAGCCAAAAGACCTCTCCGTATATTGGCATTGTGATGGGATGTCTGCTGGAGGAGCTCTCTCAGCGTTAGCCCCTTCTTGTTGACAGCGATTCCCTCCTTCTCTGATGCAACACTCTGCTCCGGAAGCACAATGGCGGCTCAAAAGCACCCCAAACAAGAATCACTATACAACATAGAATTGAACAAGCAACGCAAACCTATCTTTCAAAGCCAATTAGGCGCCCATTATAATAACACCTTTGGATTTGATCTGCGTATTGGTCGCATTCTTAGGCCGTGGTAGCTTCCGGCCGATCTTACGCTTTATTTTCTGGCAAAGAAAGAAGAGGAACAGATTACCAAGAACTACTACGATAAAGAAACCAAGACAATCGAAAGAAAAGAGACAAGGTAAAAGAATCAGTACTTTGAAGTCCACGCCGTGGCTAGGCTTCTTGGGCGCGGATTTGGAGCGCACCATGATAAAAATTACAATAGCTATAAAGAAAAACAAAAGATTAGTCCTTTTCTAGCCCTAGAAAAGTTGCAGAAGCCATTCAAGAAAGTCTAAGACCGATCGTGTTCTTCAAGAATCAATCATTCGGACCTCGATTGGTGAGGAAACCCTAAAGCTGTGATTACCTGGGAGAGAAGAGGAGAAGGAAGGAAGAGACTCGTTGGCGCGAACAGAGAGGAGGGTTTTACAAGTGTTTTGGTATGGTTGTACAAGTGTTTTGGTATGCATAATAAATATCGGAACTGAAATGAGAATATAAATTATTGATCAAAATATCCCGTAACTTTAATGTCAACCTGCATTAATTCATTAGATAATTGGCAAAAACACCATGTTATCCAAACTTTATTGCTTAAAAAACCCGTTCATAAGTTTTAAGCTGAAAACCCCAAAAAGGGTTTAGTTACGTTGTTTCGCAGTTCACGATAAAATCGCGTTCGCTGTGGTCGCCATGTGGTCCATATTATCTTCTCTCCTACCCACAATATCAGAGTACGCTGTTCTCAAAGAAAAGTAGCAAAAGTTCTGACGTGAGATTGTGAGAAGCTTGCTCTACTCATCTCTCATGTGGTCCATATTATCTTCTCTCGTACACACATACACATATCTCCCCTATCTTATCTCTCCACTGCACATACAACACGAATCACTGTGTCTCTGACCCACACCTTGATCTCCTCCCTGAACCCTCCCACATGCTCACATGCCCTTCCCATGTTCACAACGTGACAGAATCTAAGAAAGTAAAAAAAAGATGAAAAAAAGAATCTGATTAGATTTTTATTGATACCCATGAAATTTTCCTGTTTTTTTTTTTTGCGTGTCAATTCTTCCAAAAAAAAAACAGAACCAGAATATGTTTTTTTTTTGTTTATAGTTTTATATATTCCCTTTATTTTGTGGACTGGTTGAGCCCATAGGCTAATTAGAAATGCAGCAGGGTCACAGCAACCCTGGCTGTTAACCAAATCCGGCCAATCACCTCACATCTTGTTAATATGGTGGATTTGATAAGGCTCAAGTTGATGCAACAAATATCTGGTGCATATACTTGTGAAATCTTCTTGTATTTATGTTAATACTTAGTATACTTGTTGTTATTGAAAATATGTTTGTATATGCAGATAGGAGAGATGCTTGCAAAAAATGGAATTTAGTCATATGTCCTGAATATGAACGGAGGATTTCTCAAGCTTTTGATGAAGCAAGGACTTGGTTTGTCAATAAGTCTACTCCTACAATATTTGAGGTTAATTCGATTCCTTCAACTTCAGTTAATTTGGCAAATTGGACATGTTCGTGTCGACAATGGCAGTTAAATGGTCTTCCATGTTCGCATGCCATAGCATGTATCCTACATATTGAAGGAGATCTGAATTTATTTGTGGATGGTTATCTTCACACATCGACATACGCACAATGTTACTCATTTCCAATTTTTCCAATTCCAATAATTTACAAGCCAGACAATGTCTAAAAAGAAGAAGCCATCCTCCCTCCCTTATCTAGGAGGCCTCCAGGCAAGCCGAAGAAGAAGAGGATCAGATCTAAGGGTGAGCCAGTGAAAAGCATTAGATGTGGGCGGTGTGGTCGTGAGGGGCATCATAACAGAAAAACCTGTAGTGAACCATTGATTTAAAATTCTTAGATTTATTTTTAAATTGGAAATAGTTGGCTGATTTTATCAGGAACATTGTTTTGATATTGCTGCAAATTTGAATGCAATTGTTGCCTCTATTGTTATTTGTGCACAATTTGTAAACTTTTGAGTGTTAGATGTTTAATGCAGAAAGAGAAATCTGAAGCATTCAATTTTTAATGCTTTCCAATGAGAGAAAACTCAATCAAATGAGAGAAAACTCAGTCCAATGAGAGAAAACCCAATCCAATGAGAGAAAACTCAGTCCATTGAGAGAAAACTCAATCCAATGAGAGAAAATGAGAGAAAACTCAATCATATGAGAGAAAACTCAGTCCAATGAGAGAAAACCCAGTCCAATGAGAGAAAACCCAGTCCAATGAGAGGAAACCCATTCTAATGAGGGAAAACTCATTCTAATGAGAGAAAGCCCAGTCCAATGAGAGAAAACTCAGTTGATTGAGAGAAAACTCATTTCATTGAGAGAAAACCCAGTCCAATGAGAGAAAACCCATTTCATTGAGAGAAAACCCAGTCCATTGAGAGAAAACCCATTCCAATAAGAGAAAACTCTATCTATTGAGAGAAAACCCATTACATTGAGAGAAAACCCATTCAGTTGAGAGAAAACCCATTACATTGAGAGAAAACCCATTCAGTTGAGAGAAAACTCTATCTATTGAGAGAAAACTCATTCAGTTGAGAGAAAACTCTATCTATTAGATTGAGATAAAACCAGAGAAAACCCATTTCATTGAGAGAAAACCCATTCACTTGAGAGAAAACTCTATCTATTACATTGAGAGAAAACCCATTCACTTGAGAGAAAACTCTATCTATTACATTGAGAGAAAACTCATGACATTGAGAGAAAACCCATTCACTTGAGAGAAAACTCTATCTATTACATTGAGAGGAAACCCATGACATTAAAAGATTAAAAAATTAAAAAAAACTAAAAGAAGAATGAGGTCACGCTCAATGAGGTCAAGCTACATGACCTCATTATATATAATCCCTCTCAGAAAGAATCGAATTTACGTTAGAACCCTGAAAACTTTGATTATTATTATATAACTCCTTTAGTTACTTAAAAATGTAATTTATCGTCAAAAATTTATTGCCAAAGGAAAAGGAGAAAGAAAACATAAAAATGGACAACATACAAGTTTACAGTGCTTTGGACATTGTAAAAAAAATTATTGTCAATGGAAAATGAGACAGATTTCCATATATACTTTTCAACGGAACGGTCATCAGAGACCTTTTCTCTGGCAAGTTAAGTCGGCTAGAAATTAAACCTGTCAGCCCATTGGGCCAACATTAGTAATGAATGAGTAATATTGGAGAAAGGACTAAAACTCATCCTTAGCAGGAGGCACAGATGGAGATGGTGACGTAGCTCCACAGGAGCCCAAGCTGCTCAAGCTTTCCAGCCACACCTCATCGGCGTTAGTAGAATCAGAGTCGTCGTTACGGTACCTAACAAATACCGCATGAGTAGCTTAAGAAAAACATTTTAAAAGCTGTTTGGGGTTTTCACCCCAAAAACAGTCTGCTATGTTTTATTGCCCCCATAAGTCTTACTTATGGGGGTTTAGCCGATTCCCCCTTAATTCATATCCCCTAAGTTTCTTTATATATATTTCCTAAGTTTGCTTAATTCATATCAACCTAAGTTCTATTAATATTATCTTATGCTAATGCTAAGACTTATATTATTTATTATTATTATTATTATTTTATATATCCTGAGTTTTATTGGTTATGTTTTATGATGACAGTGAACAAAAAGCTATGACCAACCTTCGAACCCTAGACCACCTACGGGTCAACCCAGCCATCTAACCAGACAAACTACAAGAAGTTTGTTAAAATTTTATATTAGCAATAACTAAAAACAGTGCCAGGGGCACAGGTGAGTACTAGTAGCATATATTTACGAATATATTTCTGTATGTATATGTATTTGCATTACCGTGACTTATTTGGATGAAGCACTATTAATAATGAGCGAAAGAAATAAGATTATTAATATTATCTGAAATATTAATAATAAATAACAGTATTAATATGAGAGTTCCTAATATTATTAATAAATAAGAGAAAGAAATAAGATTATTAATATTATTTAAAATATTATTAATAAATAAGAGAGAAATAATATTATTATTATTATTTGAAATATTATTAATAAAAAAGAGAAAGAAATAATATTATTAATATTATCTGAAATATTATTAATAAATAAGAGAGAAATAATATTATTAATATTATTTGAAATATTATTAATAAATAAGAGAAAGAAATAAGATTATTAGTATTATTTGAAATATTATTAACAAATAAGAGAGAAATAATATTATTAATATTATTTGAAATATTATTAATAAATAAGATAAAGAAATATTATTATTAATATTATTTGAAAAATTATTAATAAATAAGAGACATAAATAAGATTATTAATATTTTTTGAAATATTGTTAATAAATAAGAGAAAGAAATAAGATTATTAATATTATTTGAAATATTATTAATAAATAAGAGAAAGAAATAAGATTATTAATAAATAAAAGAAAGAAATAGGATTATTTTTAAGATTGATCCTAGCCGTTTGATCAATTTAATCAAACAAAGATGAAGGGTATTCATGTACATTCCATGAAATGAGAGTTCCTGTGTTTGAGGGAACTCTATTCCTTATTTTAAGGAATTCCCATTTCCGTTCCTAGATCTAAAGTGCTGCCAAACGTGGCCTTAGGGTTTTGGAATAATCAATACGTTTCGGTTGAAACGGATCGGGAAATTTTGTGGGAAATTTTTTAAAATAATATTATTTTTAAAAAATATTATTAAAATATGTCGGTGGAGAAAATATTGATGGTGATATGCCTCATTTGGCCACATCAGCGCCACGTTGGCGTGGCCTTTCATTTTTTTAATCCCATCAATGAAGACAGAACTCTAAGTTACGGCTTTAACCTTCATCCCACGTCACGTGACCAAGTGCGGGGAAGAGAATGGGGAGTCCTAATAAGACGTGGTATTTTATATACCCTAAGTTAGACTTATAATATTTTCTTTTATATTTTATTGGCTATGTTTTATGGTGGCAGTGAACAAAAAGCTATGACCAACCTTCGGACCCTTGACCACCTACGGGTCAACACAGCCGTCTAACCAGACAAACTATAGGGAGTTTGTTAAAATTTTATATTAACAATAAGTAAAAACTGTGCCAGGGGCACAGGTGAGTACTAGTTTACATATAAACACAGTTTTTATATAAATCAAAACCATTTACATCAAACATCATTAACATCTCCAAATGGTCACAAACCATTAACAAAAAAAAACACAAAGTTGCAGTAGAAGACTATCATCACTTCCAAGTTTTTTGCTTATTCTTCACCGCCATCTTTTTCTTCCTCAACAGTTCAGCCCCCCCTCCCCCCATCGTAGCACCGATATCGACATCATGCTCAACATCTGCCTCCGGTTCCTCCTCTGTCGTGCCCATGACCGGATATGATGATGATATATTTTGAGATATCGGCATATCATAGGAAATAGTCTTCCCGGTAGTCTACTGTGACTATTGTGAACTGACAGGAGCTCCGCCGTAAATCCGCAAATCCTCCATCATAGAGTAAAATACCGGTGTAAACTGATCGACGAGCTCCTCTCCATAATGGTCACGTCACATCATGTAATTCTCCTCGGCGGTGTCATACTGTTAGTGGCGAGTTAAGAATGTTTGGTTAGATTAACACAATATAAAAATTAATTTTTAACAAATAAATTATATTTACCAGTTCCGTAGCATGTGTATGTTCGGGTGATAGGCCATCCTGTCCTCCAATCTAGGCCTATTGACATACCACCTGGTGATCCCCTAGTACCACTGCAAATATAACACATGATCCTCACCGTCGTCCACTGCACCGTCAATGATCCTCTAGTGATGCTCCTTCCATTGGGTGATATGTTGGTGATGCGTAGTGACCCAGTCCACAATAACATTGCTCCAATGGCTTGCACGTGATAGTCCCTCTGTCACCAGAGACGGTATCTCTTATCGCAGGCCAAACTGCTGCATCATCCGTAGTGCATGGTGCATCTCAACAACATCAAAGCATATGAGCGGCACATGACTCCTCCATATAGCAAATCTCGCGGTGCAAATGGGCGATAATTGTGCTAGACGCTGCGGTGTATATGGATGTCATATAACCTACAAGTTTAAAATACAAACTCGGTTATATTACATCAACATTAAAGTAAGTAACAAAATCTTGGAACGTGAGCAATAATACATGAGATGGAAACTGCCTATCCAACTGCTCTCAGTAGTAGGCTAGGTAACGGCCATGCGGGTTCCCTCTACCGTTGTGTGGTGTTGTCCACCTACATTGCACATAAAGAGTTAGATGCTAATGCTAACCAAACTTTAAAAAATATTTAAAAAATCAAGAGTTCGTACTGAATTTCCAAGGGGCCTTCAAGGATACGCAAAATCACGCTCATGAGTTTGCTCTTGGGTAGCTAGCGGTTGTCGTGGCATTAATTCAGGGCGCCCTATATGGGGGTGCTCCCATGACCATACCTGTGAAAACAACTCCATATTAGGTATAATATAAAATATTTAAAGCAACTATATATAATATATAAATGATAAATCACCTGTTGCAGGTAAAGGTATCCAAAGATCTCATGATTTCCTCTTTGTAAAGCTTTACATAGCTCTCGAAAGAGATTTGCTAGGCAAGCCGCCCCCCAAGTATACTGTCTACATAGGTCCAAGTCATGCAACAAAGGTAGGTACTTCATATGTACCTACAATTGAAACACAATGTTAGTTGATCTAATAGATCGATAAATAAAATATGAATAGGCAATTGTATTTACCCTGGAACCACTCGCGTCAAGTACTACTAAATAACCCAACATATATAAAATGTAGGCACGCATAGCCTAATATACAAGTAGATCCATGGCACCTTGTCCAATATGTCCAAAAGTAGCGCATAGCCATGACAACTCAAGCATAGTCTGTGAGGACCTGCCCCTCTTTTTCCTTTGGCTTGTTTTTGACCCAAGGGCAATTTGGGAAATTGCGCCTTGGCGGTCGTTTCACACGGGGTGTGCACACACAGACCTTGTTTGGTGCTTGTGGTTGTTAGAAAGGTTAGGTGGACCCGAGGTTGGGGGTTCTGGACTTGGGCCTGTGTCCCAGCCCAAGTTTGTCTTTCAGGCTCAGAAGATCGATCACCTAGGGGTGGAGATCGATCCTGTGTCTAGCAAGATCGATCCCGCATGCAAGGATGATCGATCATGCCTGTGCCTGGAAGTCTTTGTCGGTGGCTTTCGAAGGACGGCCACCGCGGTGGCCGTCGCTTCCCCTGTCAGGGGAGGGGAGACTTTTGCTCCCCTCCTTTGCCTTTCCCGCGGTTTCTCCGTCTTTCCCCGGCCTTACCCCCTTCCCCTCCCCCTCCTTTCTTCCTCTCTTCTTCTTCTTTCCCGCGAATGTTCTGCTTCTTCCCCTGTTCCGACCGCCCCTTTCTCTCCTCCGTTCTTCCTCCTCCGGCCACCTCTCCTGGAGCTTGAAGGCTCGTTGGGTTCGTGGCGAGGCGAGGAAGATCCCTGGCTAGGCTTCGTGGATCGAAGCTGCTCTGAGGAGGTAGGGATTCCACTCCAAACTCCGGCTAGCTTTGAGGGTTTAAACCCGGGTTTTGTTCTTGATAGATCTCCTTGTGGAGATGTTGGTTTCCGATTTTGAGGCCTTGAGTAGCCTCGTGGTACTCAGATCTACCAACCCACCAGGTTTGGTGAGGTTTGGTTGTGTTTTCCGGCGGTTCTCCGGCCGGAAGCATGCCGGAACCCATCTTTGGGTGATCGATCCTTCTGGGAGGAAGGATCGGTCCTCTGGTGTGGGCTTGCTGCGCCCAGCACATGATCGATCTTCTTATGGGAGGAGATCGATCATGGGGCCTGGGTAAGCATGGTTACCCTTCGTCCCGAGAGTGATCGATCCTCATGGGAGGAGTGATCGATCTTCTTTGGCTCGTCAACGAGGGAAGCTCACTGTTGCTTGGATGATCGATCCTTCCCTTGGTGAGGATCGATCCTTCAGCAGCAGAGAGGGTTTTCAAGAGTTTTGCCCGCGGGGCTTCGCATGTATGTGGTTTTTATGGTTTTTACCCTCGGGGTTGATCCTGTAATGAATCATGCTTGAATGTTATAGCTTTGTGGTTGAACCGAGAGGGTGATGTCTCTCGGGGTGAGTAGTATAAATGGGCCGAAGGTGTGCCCTTGGTATGATGATGTTATTGCTTTACTTATTCTTATCCTGCCTTGCTTCCTGAGCATTAGACATGCTAGGTTAGACTGGGTGAGGTTGACCCGTGGACTCCGGTGATCAATGATTAAGTGGTTGACGCCGTTACCCCGGTAAGGGTGTCCTACAAGTATCGCCCGGTCCACCCTGTGTCAAGGACCGTCGGAGGTAGTCCAGTCTTTGAGCAGTGCCTATCGGAGGGACGTAGGTTGGACAGGAACCCTGGGGGGGGGGGGGAGGACACCGATGGGATCGATGGACTCCCTGGCTAGGCTTAGTCTTGGGTCAGGAGTTAGGGGTCCTGTTGGCTCTGTGGCTTGGAGTATTGAGAGATGGTAGTCCTAACCTCGGTCGTTCCGCCAAGTGTGGAGATCCCGCTTGGGGAAGGGTGTCCTACCAGTAGCGTCATGTCCACCCTGGGTCAGGGATTGTCGGAGTTGCCCACCCCTGAGCAGTGGTCGTCGGAGGGGCGTACTTGGGACAGGAATCCTTCGGGTTAGTGACGGGATTTATGGGATCCTTGGCAAGCCTCGGTACTTGGCCTCAGGGTTGGTTCGTTGGGTTTGCCTTCTTAGCGAGAGTGGTAGAGTAGGACCCTGCTGAGCTGTTGCTCATTCCTACCTGGACTGTGGTGTTTGCAGGTGCGGGTCCTCGTTCTCCTCCGGTGCTTCCCCGTCGCCCGTCCCGTGGTAGCGCGCCGGCACCTGACCATGTCTGAGGGTCAGGATGGTTTTGTTTACGCCTTCGCGGAGACCCCGGTGGGTGTTGTAGGTTTCTTTTTGGGGACTGTTGATCCCTCGTAGCTTGTTGTACTAAACTCTGTTTAACGCTATTATTACTGTTTTGTAATAGTTGTTAATAGATGTTGTAGTAGCTTGCTTCCGCTTGTGCCTGTTGGCAGCTGTTTCCGCCAGCTGGCCGTAGTCTCAACTGTTTCCGCCAGTTGAGGCTGTAGTTGTAGGCTTTTCCCCTCGCGTCCCCGGCCCGGTTGCGCTCTGCCGGTCGCGGCGCGACATAGTCGGTCGGTCCTCCACGGGTACATCACCGAGCAACTCCAAGCATATGTCGTGCCAAATGCCTGACGTGCTCCCAGAATCTACCGGTACATCAACATGTAAACCTATCAGGAGCCCAACATTTTGCAATGTGATCGTCATCTCCCTGTGGCGCAAGTGAAAAGTAGTACTCTCTCGTCGCCATCGCTCCACTAGCACTGTGATCAAACACCGATCAAGCCAAATCGACAGCAGTCTACTGACAACATAAAACCCTGAACGTCGAAGCAAGTCTATCTGCCGCTCATCCACAATCGCCCAAAATTGTAAACGCAGTGAGTGCTCTATACACTTAAATGCTGAGATCATCGTCATCATGTATGTAAAACCCTTGTACGGCCTCGGGTCAAAGGCCCTCACGTAAGCCATCTCGAGCCTATTGCATGTAGAAGAAAAATGTTAGTATATAGTCCAAAATGAAGGATATGTGCAGTCTCAAAAGGAATATACTTTAGTACAATAATTAGAGAAGCATCATTACTTGTGTATATGTGCTAGATAACGACTCGCGGAATGTAGCCATGTTGTGACCTGTTTGATTGCACCTGCTGCACCTTACATGTCGCAATCGTCTCATTTCATCCATGTCATTACGCAACATTGTACTCCTCGGACGCTCAGCCGGCCTCCGCACATATAGGGGAAGCAATGTGTACTCTTCGACTATCGACCAGTGTTGATGTCCACGAATAGGATGGAAATGAGTTGCATATGTTTGATTGTACTCGGTTGAGTAAATCGGTGAAACGAAATCGTATGCCGAAGCCCTGATCGATATGTCACCGCATACCGTTAGAACGTGCGAACATGAATACAACATCATCTGAAATTATCCATAACTGCATGTCCCTTCATGTCCAGATAACTTGACAGTAAAGGTAACATCATATTGGTAGTTTAATTAATAATATGATAATGCATATAATATTCACCTTGCCTTTGATAAATTACTTAATAATGTGATAATACATATAATATGATAAAGCATATAATTTAATTAATAATGTTTTCGTATTTATATTAATATTATGATGCATATATTCACCTTAACTTATGAATAACATATTCGACATAATCAACCTGAATATATTATAATAAAATATAATATTACCATCCCGCCCGTCCTGTTCGACGCCTCCATCGGTGAATCCCTCTCATATCAACGTCCGGTTATTTGCCATCTTCGGGGGACGCCCGCTCCTTCGCCATCGTCGGCATCGATGTCCGCCCGTCCTCCACCAGGTCATATGACTCGGTGGTGTTGAGGGCGTCCTAGCTGACGCCGTGGCCGCCGCTGACGTACATGTGGCCTCTACTATAGCATACGCGAAGAAAGATTGCATCGTCATATGGCATAACATGCTGATATAACATGGTCATACACATCAATGCATCTCCATGCGGACCCATTTATATGAATATAATAATAATATTTTAATATATATTATTAAAATAATATAAAATAAGTAAATTCCACTTTTGAATTTTTATGGGACATATTGGTAGTTTAATTAATTATACAATAATGCATATAATATTCACTTTGGCTTTGATCAATTACTTAATAATATGATAATACATATAATATGATAACACATATAATTTAAATAATAATAATTTCTCGTTTCATTAATATTATAATGCATATATTCATCTTAACTTCTGAATAAAATATTCGATATAATCAATATGATTAAAGCAGGAAAGATTATAATCCCGGGATTAGTACGCTGGAACCGTGAAATGAACTATCCGGAATAGAAATCCCATTTTATTATGAATAGGAATCTCAGGATAAAGAGGGTGTCATGTGGCTCCTGAGAATGCTGGCATGGACATCAAATAATTTAATTTATTATTTTGCATCCTTTAATTCAGAACTTTGTATGTGTTAGATATAAATATAGTCATCTGGACGATTAACAAGATCAATGGCAATTTCGTAAATATTGCCAATTGACCAAAATATACTTCAATATTGACACAGTTGAAGTATTTTGGCCATAACTTTTGCATCAAGTATCCAAAGTGAGCGATTCTTGAACCATTGGAAAGAGGACGAAAAGATCTACAACTTTGTTGTTGACGTCATCTCCAAATTCGGTCATTTGATGTATCAAATTAATGGTCAAAGGGTTTAGTAGTAAACTAGTAAATAAGATCAAATGTCCAAAAATATATCGACCGGATTTTCTATCGGTCAGATTCTCTATCGGCCAAACTCGATCAAATTCTTATCGACTATATTATAATAATGGTTATTAATGTAGATTGACTGTTTTGGTCGTAATTTTCTCATACGATGTCCAAATGACTTGGTTTTTAGACCAATAGAAAGATAATTCGAAGACCTACAACTTTCATGTTCAGAGTTTCATCAAATTCCAAGGTCATCATCGGCCAAATCGCAATAGAAGACAAGAAGCTCTTCCTGATGGCAGTTTCATAAATAGCTGAAGATATCACCCAGTTATGCAGTTCTGACAGTTTCAAGGTAGTTCCTGACAGTTCAAAAGTGGTTACCAGAAACTCTATAAATAGCCAAGAAGAAGAAGGAAAACGTCTGCCCCGGCCATCAAAACAAACCAGCTTTTTATCTTCATGTAGTCCTTTACATTTATTATCAATGTAGCCTTCTAAATTCAGCAATGAAGTTTATCTTTCCTTTAAATTCCTGTAACTAGTCCTTCATTTCTAGGAGTAGTGCTACACTAATTTCTTCCATAGGAGTAGAATTACCATATTTTTCTAAGAGTAGTGCTACCATAATTAATTTCCTAGGAGTAGATCTATAATTTCCTAGGAGTAGATTTACCATAGAACCATTTCATTTCCCATTTCCCATTTCCCATTTCCCATTTCCCATTTCCCATTTCCCATTTCCATCAACTTCATCATCAACCAAATAGCTTCTTTGTACACTTCAACACCTCTGATTCGATCATTCGAAGGAGTAGAACTAAAAATCACAATCTCCTGATATTCGAATGTGAAAATAAATTTTGACCTTGATTACAGTCCCGATCAACGGTCAAAATTTATGTGAAAAATCCGAATCCGAATTCCATATACTTTTCCTACGACGGGAGCATCCATCCAGAACTGCTGATGCATATCGGATCGGATATGTGGGTGCCAGCAGACAATATTGAAGTCATTAAATACCTTTGAAAAATGATTCTCACACCGACTGACTGGATCGGTGTAAAACACCGATCCGATGTGGCAGGGTAGAATCGTAAAATCCACATCTTAGGTGGCATGAAGGTTTAACTACCCTATGGAGAACTCTCTTGGCTCTTCCTTCACTCCCGACTCCCGAGAGAGATCACTCCTGATCTCGCTGGTAGGCATCCTCCTCTTCATCGATCTCGCTCTCTCTCTTCCGATCTCGCTGGTAGTGATCCTCCTCCTCATTGATCTCTCGCCCGGCGTCCTCCTCATCGATCTCGTGTCCGGTCCTCCTCCTCCTCATCGATCTCGCGCCCGGCGTCCTCCTCATCGATCTCGCGCCAGGCATCCTCCTCATCGATCTCGCAGCCGGTGGTCGTCCTCAACTTTTGGTAACATTCCTTGAAATATATGCAGGATAAGTTAATGACCATTCCATCGGAATCTTCCAGTGGTGGATCATCAGGTAGCTGGCTATTTAAAATCAAAGAACATGGAAAGGCCAGCGCGGCTGTAGGTCTGGTATGCTAACATTCGTATCTGTTGTGCTTTCTACAGTATCTTTATTTGCATTGCGGTGTTGGATCATGAATTTCTTCCAACATACATTCATACCTTGATTTCTGGTATCATGGGATGATTCCCTTGTGGGATGTGGACTCTGGGCTGGCACAAATTGACAAGTATCTGCACAGCAACGACAACCATGTTGTCGTTGGTGCTTTGTTAGGTGTCGGAATTGTTAATAGTGGCATAAAAAACGATTGTGACCCCATATGTATTTGCTTTCCTTATCTAATTGCTATCATAGACAATGGCACTTCTAATAGACTTCATCAGCAAAGATGATAGGATACTCCGAATAGGGGCCATTTTGGGGCTTGGCATTGCATATGCTGGTTCATTTACCTATGAGGTGATACTATCAGATTTCATATTCAGCTCTTGAGGATATGAACTTTACTGATACTGACTTCTCCTCCACACCACCAGCTTATAATTCGTCTATCCCTGATATTGGGAGGCCCAAAGACATTTTTCTTGAGGTTCTCGCATGTACTGCCATAACCTTGGGGCTAATGTACGTTGGCTCCTGTAATGAAGACATTCCTCGGTCTATCATTTTTGCCTTAATGGACCGCAGTGAAACTGAGCTGAGTGAGCCCCTTACTCGTTTGCTCCCTGTAGCACTTGGCCTTCTATACATGGGAAAGTAGGTAACAAAACAAACTTATACTTTGAATTTTTTTTCCTTTTTTTGTGTGTGCGTGTGTGTGTTGTGTGTGTTGTCACTAGTATTGACTTGCCAGTAATGTCTTTCCTCCTGAATGATTTGGTACATGCTTATTATGTATTTTGCAAGAAATATGTATTGTAATCTGGTTTATCGCATTATGTTCTCTTGGCTCTTCCTTTGAGTAAAAGCTGTTTTTTTAATTTCTGATTATATGCTTATTCATGATATTTGAATGTGTGATGAAGCTTATTTAGTTTCATCTTTTACTCACTGCCTTCATTGTAGCATGTTCCAATTTTATATGAAAGCCAGTCTCAGCCAGTTTCTGAAGATTTCACCGTGAGCATTTTCTTTTGGATGTTTAGAGTTTGATCCTGTTTTTGTATAGAGCATTGTTCTCACTGTTTTCTGCCTGCCATTGACATAACTGCACTTGTTGGATTAGTCACCGTGCTCAACGAAGTCTGGACATGAAATCCATCATCCTGGGGAAATATCATTACTTGCTTTACATCCTTGTCTTGGCTATGCAGGTCCCCATTTAAACTTACAGATCTGCCTACAATTGTCTTGTGGTCATAATTTGTCCATTAATGAGTTTTCATAGTTTAAATGAAATCCTATCCAATTTCTTGATCATTGCAGCCAAGGAGGCTGATGACTGTTGATGAGAACCAGAAGCCTCTCTCTGTTCCTGTAAGGGTTGGTTGGTCAAGCTGTTGATGTAGTGGGACAAGTTAGAAGTCCAAAAACCATCACTGGGTTTCAGACTTATTCCACACTTGTTCTACTTGCAGCAGGGGAAAGAGCTGAACTTGCCACAGAAAAGTAAAACTTTTGGACGTCCAACTTAACTCCATTTTCCTAACAAATGTTGGTGATTTAGATCTCCGGATTGCGCCTCCTCATCCACATAATCTAAGGAAATCATCTTGTCGGGGCCCAGTCAGCGGCACTTGTTAGCGTCATATAACTTCTTCTGTACTAGTTAATTTTTCCTTGTCATGAATGTTTGACTGAACGAAAGAGACAAGTATGAAAATTTACGTTGTAAGAGCCAATATTCAAAAATATTGTTTTGGAATAATTCGTTTTTGACAGTTGAGTTTGTTTGCTGCTCTCTAGGATGTTGTTCTTTCCTTAATGGAATTCTGACTATTTTCCTCCAACTTCTAGCAACCAATATGTGTTATTTATCCTGGACGTGCGGATGAACTATTTTTAATGGATGCCATGTAAAACGTAGGCACAATTGCAGAATGTAAGCAACCAATATGTGCTCAACGAACAGTTGATGCTTTTGCAAAAAAAAACATAGGCATAATCACTCAATAACATAAGCACAATCGCACAATATACACAACCAATATGCGCTCAATATAGACAACCAATCTGCCCTCAATATACACAACCAATATACACTTAATAAAGACAACCAATATGCCCTCAATATACACAAGCAATATACGCTCAATGGTGAATGCCATGTATCACATATCCATGTATGCGCTCAATATACACAACCAATATGCGCTCAATGCCATGTATCACATATCAATGTACATTATTGTATGTCGCGCAAAAACATAGGTACAATCGCACAATAACATAAGCCCAATCGCATAATATACACTACCAATATGCGCTCAATAGTGGATGTCATGAAGCATATATCCATGTACAGATAACTCTTTCGCGCAAAAATATAGCCACAATCGCACAATATAAGAAACCAATATGAGTTACATGAGCAAAGAACTCTTGCGTGCAAAAACATAGGCACAATCGCAGAATAACATAGGTACAATCGTAGAACATAAGCAACCAATACGCGCTCAATGCTGGATGCCATGAAACACATATCAATGTACAAATAACTTTTTCGCGCACAAATATAGCCACAATCGCACAATATAAGCAACCAATACAGGGTCAATGAACAGCAAACTCTTTCGCGTAAAAACATAGGTACAATCGCACAATAACATAAGCACAATCACACAATATATACTACCAATATGCGCTCAATGGTGGATACCATGAAGCACATATCCATGTACAGATAACTTTTTCGCGTAAAAATATAGCCATAATCGCACAATATAAGCAACCAATACGAGTTACATGAGCAAAGAACTCTTGTGCGCAAAAACATAGGCACAATCGCAGAATAACATAGGTATAATCGTAGAACATAATCAACCAATACGCGCTCAACGCTGGATGTCATGAAGCACATATTCATGTACAAATAACTTTTTCACGCAAACATATAGCCACAATCGCACAATATAAGCAACAAATACGGGCTCAATGAACAGCGAACTCTTTCGCGTAAAAACATAGGCACAATCGCACCATACCATAGGTACAATCACACAATAACCAGTTATAAGTATAATCGCACAATACCATAAACACATTCGTACATTACAATACATAGGCACAATCGCACCATACCTTACGTGCAATCGCACCATACCTTAGGTACAATCACACAATAGCAGTCACTCTAGCACAATCGCAAAATAACAGTCACTCTGACACAATCGCACAATACCATAGGTACAATCACACAATATTATACGTACAATCGCACAATACCATAGTTACATAGGCACAATCGCTCAATACCATATGTACAATCGCACAATACCATACATACAATCCCACAATACCATAGTTACATAGGCACAATCGCATAATACCATACACGGGTACAATCGCGCAATACTATAGGTACAATTGCACAATACTATAGGCACAATCGCACAATAACATAAGAACAATTGCACAATTACCAGTCACGGGCACAATCACACAATACCATAATTACAATCGCACAATACCATAAGCACAATCGCACAATAACAGTCACAGGCACAATCGCACAATACCATAGATACAATCGCACAATACCAGAGGCACAATCGCACAATAACATAGTCACAGGCACAATCGCACAATACCAATCAACGGTACAATCGGACAATACCATACGTACAATCGCACAATACCATAGGTACAATCATACAATATCATTCATACAATCGCACAATACCATAAGTACAATCGTACAATATCATTCATAGTCTGGCATTCATATCCGGTCTACATCAAAATGAAGATTAAAACTACAAAATTCCGAGAAATTGTTGTTGAATGTTGCTAGTATTCGTAGGCAAACATATGTACAGACACCATCCTTTCAGTCAGGTTTTTGACATTTCTGCTTTCAGAACTACAATTGACAAGCTCACCAAAACTTGCAAGTGAAACTCTTGATAAGTAACATTTTCTAGCTCCAAAACTCTGATTATCTGAAGCGACCAAAAAGTTTGGGATGGAATCACTACTTCGCATGCCTCTTCCACCACGTCTAAGGAAAGCTGTGCTGCCACGTCCCCGACTAGCCACTGCACTTGCAGCTACCTCCCCTTGTGCACTTTCAGACTGGTACAGACATCGAATGATAACTGAAAGTATTGCTCGATTTCATTCTCACCTTTATGCTAGTTCCTTTTTTATGAGCTTTCTTGACAACAGGTGCAGCCTTATCATAGCCAATTTTCTGAAAATAATTAAAATGCCATGTCATGATATTGTTTCAAGTAAGACAATCAAATAGAGGGGAAAATAATAGGATGTGAACTAACAGGGTTCAAAGATATTACAAGCATCAGGGACTGCAAGAGACAAACAATCAAGTATCATGTCAGTTAGAATACATATGAGATCTCTTGTTCTTCTATTTCAGTTTGACAAAATTTACCTCATGGAGAAACTTTTGAATTATCAATAATCACCATTAGCAGCTACAAATTATGAGTCAATAATCACCAGCCAATAAGTCCACAATGAACAAACAAAACCATTCAAAAGAGCTAAGAAACTTGATGAAAGTTGGAATAAAAATGGCAGCCATTGAAGATAAGAAACTTCAAATCTGATGAATTAATACTCATAGTTTCTTTGTCAAATCAGCGCATTTGCTTGATAGAGAAAGAGCCAAATAAGAAATTAAAGAATTATTGGGAAACATTAATACTAACCAATGCCTCAAATTTGGATCGCACATATTCCATACCTTTCCTGATGGCTTCGAAAGCAAACCAAGTAACATGTAAACTGTTGTCAGGGACATGAGTTAGCATAACCAAAAATGATATGATAACTCATCATCAACATCAATAGCAACATCACAGTAGTTTAAACCTTTAGATTTTTTTACCAAGTGGCAACCAATCCAACAAAGGGGACAAAATGTCTACCTTCACCACTAAAGGTTCTCAAACAAAGTTAGCAAAGGAATCGGCATAGATATGCAAAAAAGCATAATGACATTAGCACACGGTCACATGCATAGATCTGCTTTCCCTTGCTCTTCTTCAAGTGCAGAGAGGAGTCGAGGGCTTGGCAGCGGAGTGAATAACTCTTCAGGCAGCTGAAGATTGACAAACTTGGTAAAAGTTACCACCAGTCTCCCTGTAGGCACGATAGACAAGGAAAGCTGAACAAACAGGAAGGAATTAAAATTCAGATTAAGCAATCTATATCTGTGCTTGTGTTTTCTTTACACGTTCAATTCTATTGATCCGTTTAAGAAAAGCATGTCTTGGATAGCATTTATGGGGTCATTTATACACCAAGTTTCATACTATAAACAATTTATGTAATAATCAGAAGCTCAAAGGATTGCAGTTGTGTATCAATAACTTCATATTGCATTTAAATATCCTCTATGCTCAAAAATGGGTATTCAGTTTTCCTGTTCTTGACATATTTGTAACTCAGCAACAAGTACTGGCCTAAATCCTTCAAGTGATAAAATTCATGTAAGCACTAGCTCTATCCTCACTCTAAATGTCAACATTCACATAGATTTTGGTTTATGGACGGAAAGTTTGGTTTCTGAAAGAAAATTGTAATGGACATTGTTCTAACATCACATTTTTCACTCTCTAGTTACCTCAATGATGTATTCCATATCTCATCTAGATGTAATAACTAAAAGGCACCATGAAACTGTATCTTTAGCAGCATCCTTTGATCGCAACTGATCAAACTATTCCATTTCATCAACTATACATATAAGTAATTTGATTGGTATGTGAATAAAACATGACTTCACATATTAAGTGAAGTTCAGATATATGTATTGAGCTTTTGATGAACTCAAAGTATTTTACGTACAAAGCTGTGAAGCACAGAATTGATATGAAAACTAGACATTGAAGCAAAATCAAAAGAGCTGCATTTTACAAAGAATAACAAGATTTGTTATCTTAATTGACTACTTTTGGCTTCAAAGAAAAAAATGTACTACTACAATAGTCAAGGCTGAAGTCAAAGAACAAATTAACCATTGTTGATATGTCCAAAGTGACAAGAGTCCAATAGTTGTTGGGGCAATGAAGGCAAAGTGTCAAAGACAAACTAGCTACCACCCTGGTTCACCACTTTTACGGCCCAGCAACTTGCTTCAAGAAATATTGAGCAATTGTGTTGGAGAGAAGCAAAGACAGTGTGGCAATAATGACAGTAACCCATGTCCAGTCAAAAAATTGAGCTATCATTAAGAAGGTCCATGTGCAGATCCTTCATATTCCAACAGAAAAGAAGTAAAATAATTACCACAAATAAATCATCTCGACTTTAACCATAGAAAGTTGGCCATCTTGAAGAGTTTCACCTCTTTAATGTCAAAGTCTAGTAACTCAATGCTCTTCGTATATATTCCTACTTTTAGTACGTTTGCACCTGATATGCAAAAGACTCGTAGGCTATCACATTTAGGTGATTTTTTAGATCAGTTTTCATCCTTTAAATATCTTCAATTAAAAAGGCCATTGAGTTTTCGTCCTTAAAACATCTACCATTTAAAACTTCATATCCAAGCAAAATCAAATTGTTTCCTGGACAATTAGCCAAATATAATATATCTAATTGAGTTGTATATGATCTTAATCAGGCAATTTATAGCATAGTTTGTTCGAATTGAAATTACACTCTTAGTTTCCAGAGTCAATCGTTCTTAATCAGGCAATTTATAGCATAGTTTGTGTGCGCTGTAGGTATTTGATTAAACAGAGTCAATCGTTCTTATCATTCTTTACTTACAAGAGAGTAATCGATGAAAGATGAGTTACATAGTTTATATGAACTTGATCAGGTTATATGGTTACTCTGGAGAGAAATTGATCACTACTGCACAAAAACCAACATAAGGTCAATTTTGAACTACTAATTGATTTGTCATATTTAATTTTGAAGCATCACAATCGCAAAGAAAGCTCACCAAGCTGCTTTAAATCACATAACATGTGGAATGGAAATGAGTATGAAGTTAGTAAATGTGCTACTCCACTCTAATAGTTTCAAAATCTAGCAGAGAAAATAAGCAGGAAACGTATGTCAACAAGAACAACTCAAAAGTCAAGCTAATAAAACAACTTCACATATATCATCACATAAAACCGTAAAACTCACCTCAAGATCCTACAAATGCAAGAATAAGTCCAGACCTAGATAATAAGAATGTTAGAAAAATTAGAACATAAAGTAATCAAGATCCTACCAATGCAAACCTCAAAAAGAGGAATCTGTGAAGCACTTTCTGAGATGATTTTGCCTCATTTACGGAAGAACGCTCTTGAACTTTAAGAAAAAACGAGATACAAGAGATTAGAAGGAGGAAGAGAAATGAGATTCGAACCTTCTTGAGTATAACTGCTTTGTAAGCTTAAATGGTGATTAGAGAAGACCCAAAAACCTTTATAAACGCGCGACGAGAGAGCCTCTATTGCCAACAAGATCTCCAGTTCGTCAGTGGTGAGGCATCCACTAGCGAACGGTTGGGGGTTTCCTCGGCAGCACGCTGATCCGCTAGCGACGGACTGCGAGGAGTGGCCCCAATGGGGGGCGGTGCCCTAAGTTTTTTCATATGAGAAGATGGAGGGGGGTAGTTTTGAATGGAAGTGGCTTAGTTGGCTATTTTGTCACATTAAAAACCCTTGTAGCTGGCTATTTGCTCGTATTGAAAACTGCCACGTGCACTGCCACATGGGATCGGTGTAAAAAACCGGCCTAATCAGTCGGTGTGAATATCACGGTTCAATACCTTTTACAGCGTTAACGGGTGAGGATCCGGGAATTGAGAACCCGGGTCCGATAATGTTTCGGATGTAAACCAAACTTCGTCCCAGGTCAGCACCCCTTCAACAAGAGTCTTTGTCTGTCCTCCTTGTTCTTCACCTAATCCTCCTCATCCTCTCTTCTCCTCAATCCCATCCATTGCTGAAAGGTACGTTCTCTCTCTCTCTCTCTCTCTATATATATATATATCTCTCTATCCACTAATCTCTATCTGTTGTGAAACTGTGTAGAAGAACCTTGCCATCAATAACAATAACATCCCTGGATGTTATCTCCAAATAGAGAGAGAGGATGGAGAAGTTGGCAGCTTCTTGGATTCTGTTTTCCTCTCTGTATAATCCATCTTTGTTATTAAGAAGAAGTGGGGTTTTTAGATGAGTTGTTCTGATTTATTAATATCGCCGGAGACAACTTTCAAGAATGATTCTGGTCTTTCTTTTATTTTATTGTTGAACTTCTGGGAGATTCACTCTCCATCGATCCTAGGGGTCCCCTTCACTAGAGCTTCTCTTCTTTTTCCGTTCCGAAAGATTGCTTCGAATGGCCGCGCCACCCTCGTCTTCGGATAACCAGCAACCTCCCGCCGACCAAACCCCAGCCGATGCCGGCCACCAGAGCCGTCAAAATGACGAAGAGGTGATCATCTCTTCTATTCCCGTAACTTTCTCTCGTCGTTTCTTGGTTATTGTTTATCCATTCTAATTTGGTATCGGAGCCTTCCAGGATACTTTCAATCCCTGGTATGCTGATCTGGCTGAAAGGCAAGTGGAAGAAAGAGACCAGTAAGACAAAGCTGACTGAGCTCAGTGCTTTCTTATACTGGTTTAGTTCTTTGATCTTGCTTAAGGAAATCTCAAAACTATCTTACTTGCTTAAGGAAACTTTCAATTCCCAGTACCCTTTAAATATAGGGATAGCATATCCCTCAAGTTTCCAATTCATATAAGTTTTTCTAAGATAGTTTGGATTACTGCCGTAATTTACAAGGCTAATGATGTTGAAATCAAGGTTTTAGAAGATTCTCAATAAGCATGTAAAGTTCTTTTAAACCACATGTTGTTCCCTCTTTCTTACTGTTGCAGATTTGCATCTTCAGATTTGAAGAGTGTCTTTTTATGTAGATCCTGGGAGTGCAATTCATGATTTATGCTTGGTGAATGTGTTAAGGTAGATATATGCTGTTAGTTGAGGAGGAAGATGGAATTCGGGTTGCCATCACATTCTCAAAGTGTTGCTTGGTTGAAAAAAGAAAATGGAACTTAGTGTCATAGATGTCTTGGACATGTCATATGGAAGCATGATACTTGATTGCCAATTACGACCATCTCATGCCGAGCTTTATGATCTTTATATGAAGGAAGAAATACTCAAGAATACTTAGGATCTTGGATTTTTTTGACTCTGATAAATATGTTGATTGTATTAGAGACAAGATGACCAAGTAGTGAAAGTTGCTCTCGCTCCCCACCCACCCACGCGGGGAATGCTCCTGCGTGTGGAGGCATGAGCATTTGCAATATCACATATTGAAACTAACCATCTTAAAATGTTTTATTTGATACAGTTTCTTTCTTTGTCCACAACTTTTTACAACTGTCTTAATCCTGTTTCTCTCGTTGGATTAAAGTTTCTGATGGGAAAATTGTAATGCTTCCTTGATCTATTTCCTTATAGGAGATTTTCTTCTGTTTCATAAACTTTAATTTCTATTACCTTCATATATTTTCTATAACGTTTCAATGGTATGTCATATGTGATTAAAAAAATGGACGAGGCTACCTTTGAAAGGCGAGAAGCCAATCATTAACGTCATGTGCATGTCGAAAATGAGTTGCTTATTTCTTAGTGATTAGATTATATCATTCATAAAGGAGATGCCAATTCTAAATCCTGCGTAGATATTGCTTGCAGCAATTTTGTCAAGCTTTGGTTAGCATGAAATAGTTTAACATTTGGTCATCCTCTCCAGGAATGAATTTGCTGCAGAACGCCTCTATAAGTGCAACAAATACATAGCCTTGTATTCTAGACGATTGAAGTCAAAATACTTTTCGATGAAAGCTTTTGATGGAGGTAAATTATGAAGGCAACTCTAGTGTAAGAAATTATGGTGAATCTGTTGTTAGATGGACACTGCACAAATATACCTTCTTCCTTATCTGTTTTCTCTCGACTTGCATTCACTCAATTTATGTGTTTCAAAAATGCTCTAGTCTTCCATATATATGGGATATGCCATCTGGTTGAGCTCGATATGAGAAATGATTATATTCAGTGCATCAAACCAAACTACCTGTCATCTGATTCTGGCATACATCCAGATTGTGCTGAATATTGCTGGTATATTGTTGGTTTGGTTATAGCGGCCTCTATCTGGCCATCTGACTTGGTTGGATATAGCACTATAATCAACGGGAGCATCAAATTAACTGGACATCTTTAATCTTTCAGCCTTCCAGTATGTCTATCAGCAACAAACAAACTCATGGCTGTGGCTCCTTGCTGCCGTTGAAACAAATCTCGAACTCTGATTGAAGCATGATCATTTATTCTCTGACATTCATGAAAGCTTAGCAATTTTTGCATGTCAGCCTTGATATGATTCTGGCAGTGTTTTGATTTACATAAAGTTTTTCCACATGACAATTGTGTCTGGTATTCATTTTAGTTCGGCATACATTTCGGTATATGTTTTGCAGGGGACATATATGAGAACGAAGACAATTTTGATGGTCAGACTATCCGATCTAGCAGGTAAAATTTTATGTCATATACATTTTCTTATAGCTTCTCATTTGTGACAATGTCTTTATCCTGCTTTCAGGTGGCCCTGTATGAGATCCTTCGCTGATCCAGTGCAATATATAGAAGATAAAAGCAAGTTACAGTCACCAGTAACAGAAACTTCCAGTGCTCCTACCAAGAAGAGCATTTCCAGAAAGTGATGGTTTATAGATGTCCCAAATGGAAACCAAGTAGAAGCTGACGAAACCAAGATAAACTTACACTACATGAATTCTAGAAAAAGTACGGCCAAGGAGATATTTATAGGACTTTCCTATGAAGCTGATGTAAAGTCCACATATAACTTTCACATTTGTTCCAAATGTCTGTAAACGTTACTGATGTGTCACTGTTGCCTTGTGATTTGCTGTATTGTGTGCCATCATCTGGCATCTAATTCTCAGTTTTGATGGGTATTCACCTGCGGTTGTGGTGGCCACATCACATCTAAAGGGGCCTTAGCTTTTGTGATCCATTGTGTTGATGCGTTCCTCGCAGGACAATAGAAATCAAGCCTGTAGGTGTCCTGGTGGGTCCTGATAATGCTGCCATGGACATCAAATATGAAGTCCGAATGAGCATCCATCCAGAACTGCTAATGCATATCGGATCGGATGTGGGTGCCAGCAGGCAATATTGAAGTCATTTTTAACAGCGTTAACGGGTGTGGATCCGGGAATGAGAATCCGTGTCCGATAATGTTTCGGATGTAAACCAAACTCCGTCCCAGGTCAGCACCCCCTCAACAAGAGTCTTGTCTGTCCTCTATGTTCTTCACCTAATCCTCCTCATCCTCTCTTCTCCTCAATCCCATCCATTGCTGAAAGGTACGTTCTCTCTCTCTCTCTCTATATATATATATATATCTCTCTATCTACCAATCTCTATCTGTTGTGAAACTGTGTAGAAGAACCTTGCCATCAATAACAATAACATCCCTGGATGCTATCTCCAAATACAGAGAGAGGATGGAGAAGTTGGCAGCTTCTTTGATTCTGTTTTCCTCTCTGTATAATCCATCTTTGTTATTAATAAGAAGTGGGTTTTTTAGATGAGTTGTTCTGATTTATTAATATCGCCGGAGACAACTTTCAAGAATGATTCTGGTCTTTCTTTTATTTTCTTGTTGAACTTCTGGGAGATTCACTATTATGTTGGACTGTGTTTATGCATGTTAATTGTACTTTTTACTACGATAGCTCAAAACCATAAATCGTGTAGCCAATTTTATCTTGGTTTGTTGGTTGTAAAATGGTGCTTTTTTCATGCTCTGATTGTTGTTGTTATATTGCTTCAACCTATTTTTTAGCTGGAGCTTGTGTCACAGCTCCCTAATTGTGGTTAGTATGTGGATATCTATGCATCTTATGGCAGGCACTGGCATCTAAAAGAGGGAATAAAGTTGGATTATGGCATCTACCATTTATTTTTCTCCGGCTGGTTTTCAAGTTGTTAGGAATATTGAGGATAGGAGCTATGTTGGGCTGAGGCAGTCGTCGGCTCTCAAGCCTGTTCGTGCTATGCGAATTACTAAGGTCCGCACCTCCATGGTTGTTAGAGCAAGCAGTGAACAGGAGACATCGATTAAGACATCAGGGTTGAGTATTGAGGAATGTGAAGCTCTTGCTGTGGCTGGAAAGTTTCCTGCCCCTCCGGCCGTTCGTAAGCCAGTGGATCCGGAAGGGACTCCGAAGATCGCTCCATTGGTATGTTTCATCTGTCATTTCTTATTATTCTGAATGCTTCTGTATAGAAACCGAGAATTTGACTCATGAGATCTATTTTTAATTTTCTGTCTCCTCTGTTCATTCTAGCCACTTAGTAGGCGCCCTCGACGCAATAGAAAGTCCCCTGTGCTGCGAGCTGCCTTTCAAGAGACAAATTTGACGCCTGCGAATTTTATACTCCCACTATTTATTCATGAGGGTTGGCAATCATCCATGGATATCTGATACGCTCTTTGTTTTTTCCCCTCCTTTTGCTATACTTGTTTTGAGATGTCATCAAATTTAGATAGAAATGAGTATTGGGTTGATATCCTTTTCACACACATACATGTGATTTTTGCAGGTGAAGAGGATGCCCCAATTGGGGCTATGCCAGGATGCTTCAGGCTAGGTTGGCGACATGGTCTTCTTGATGAGGTGATAAAAATTGATGCCTTGGTGAATCTGCTAATGCCATCAAGTTTTATAAGATGAGTGCTTCATGGATGAAAAGTTGTGACTTTATCGGTGGAATATAACTAGGAAAGTCGGAAAGTCCGATGTGATCTGACCATGATTTTCCTATAAAATATAATGAGGAAACATAAAGTCATTAATGTCAAGAGTTGGAATGCAGGGTTTGAATCTGGCTAATATCAAGATTTTATTTGACGAGTGCTTTGTGGATGGAAAAGTTGTACCTTTATCATTGAATATGACTCGGAAAGTTGAATGCTTGAATGCCTGATGTGATATGACCACATTTCTTCCAAACAAATATGACGAGGAAACTTTTGATCGTAATGTCATTGTGGCCGATCGATATTTGACATTTGTCGCTTAGTCTATTTCTGTAGATTAGTATATAGATTATAGCACGAACATATCTTTGTCTCTGCTGTTCTGATTGTAATATGTTCCAAATAAAGAAGCAGAACACAAGTCGCTTACTTCTGACTGTTTGATACTCTCAAACAGGTCTACAAGGCTCGAGATGTTGGCGTTAATAGTTTTGTGCTATTCCCTAAAATTCCTGACGCATTGAAGGTTTGTCTTCGCACAGCAGGTGAATTTTATGTTCAGTGACATAGTGATGAGACATGCCAATTTTTGTTATCCAGTCACCCACAGGAGATGAAGCGTTCAATGACAATGGTCTTGTTCCTAGAACTATTCGCTTGCTAAAAGACAAATATCCTGACATTGTAAGTTATTTACTATTTCCACATTTCATCTGTAATCTTCCCGGGGACATGGACCTTACGCTGAATTTGGCAAATTTCGTAGGTTATTTACACTGATGTTGCATTGGATCCTTATTCTTCTGATGGCCATGATGGCATAGTGAGGGAAGATGGTAAAGCCAAATTGCACAGTCATAATTCATGATGATTTATTACTTTAAAATCTCAAAGCTTCACTATCATCTTGGGTCATGTACACACTACACATGTTGCACCTTATGACATTTTACTCCCATTTTATTCTTTTAAATGAGGATATTAGTGTTCATGCTAGATGTGCATTACCTGGATTATCACAAATTGATTGATTATCTTCCAAGTTGTATTTTGGATAACCATGATGAGTATGCACTCTTCACAAGGGGAGGATAGGGAACAGGCATCATATCGTAGGCATGAAAGTGAGGACATTCAATTTCTAGCTCAGTGTTTCCTTCGAATCAGCCTTATTGTCGACCTTTTCTGCCTTATATAGCATGCGGTGAAATTCTTCTTTTTTACTTTGTTTGTACAAACATAGTTGTTGATCTATAGCAGAGAGATGTTCTGATACTAGTCTCTCCTGACTCCCTCCATGTTTTATAGCCTGTCTGTGTTGAAATTGGTGATGACTAAGTGACGTAAAAATCCTTGGCATGTTGGCTGATATTTGGGGTTGTCTGCTTCTTTGATGGGAAAGAAGAGGGGCCGAAAGACCCTGAAGATGAAGTCGAAACAGGGTTACAGTTCCTGTATATTATTTATAGTGTTTATGCACTCATATTTTTTGTTTAATGTTATGTTAGAGCTTATGAAATGGCGTTAATTAAATCTGTGCAGATTTTAATCATGTCCAAGCGAAAATAAATTCTCTCATTTTTTTTACTCTAATCTTTCTTTTGGGATGGCATTGTATGCAAATATTAATAAAAAGCTTCAAAAGAACAAAAAGAAGTGAGATGTAAAAAAGGCTCAAGGGAAACATGCAAGAGTGCAATCTCATGTTTTCATATACAGAATTTTGTGAATACGGTGATTCATTACATGATTTGTAATCTTCTGTATTCTGTCTTTTGCACATTTGATATAAGTTGAGAAGTTTTTCAAACTGATGATACAAACAAGGAAATACTAAGTTTACAGTCTGTTTATGGATTTGTCTTTATGAGTTTATTCTATTGCTCTCGTCACTGCAGCTGCTACCTCAAGCAATCCTCTTTTCTGTTCGTAATCTATTGAGATAAGGAGAAGAGGTCTTAATGATAGACTCAAAGCATTAAAGTTTTGGAAGTTTTTATGATTCTTCGTGATAGATCTATAAATCTATAAACTCTCCATAAGGAGATAGCGACAAAACCTCCAATTTACGGCTTTTATTTAAAGTTTGATATCCTTTCATATGAAGAGTTGTAGATCACTCTAGTGATGGAACTAACAGATTTTCGCTGGGTTGTCCTACAGGGGTCATAATGAATGATGAAACAGTTCATCAATTGTGCAAACAGGCTGTTTCTCAGGTACTGATGGGAGTCATAATTTTTTTGTATAGTGTAGTTTAGTGTAGTTGTTATCTCATTGCATATCTGGTCTGTGTGTAGGCCCGAGCTGGTGCTGATATTGTTAGTCCTAGTGACATGATGGATGGCCGTGTTGTAGCGATTCGAGATGCTTTGGATGCTGAAGGATTTGTGGATGTCGGTATCATGTCTTACACTGCAAAGTATGTTCCCCGCTTAATTCAAATTTTTTTGATTCTCTGCCTGCAATCATATAATTGACAGCTGAAACATGTGATTCAGTTTTTCACTAAAAAGTTTTTAATGATGACTTCTTATTTCACATTCTCTTAACAGGTATGCTAGTTCATTTTATGGCCCATTTAGAGAAGCTTTAGACTCAAATCCACGCTTCGGAGACAAGAAAACGTAAGAATATTGTTAATGGCACCTCTATCATTTATACTCCACCTCAAGATAACGTGTTTAATTGCTTTGATGATAACAGCTACCAGATGAACCCTGCAAATTTTCGAGAAGCTCTTGTGGAAGCAGATGCAGATATGGCAGAAGGAGCGGATGTTCTTTTGGTAATTTTCTTTTGTAGTTCTTTAGGTTGCCATTAATCTCTTAGGAAGATTCTTTTGACTGCAATTTTTGTGCAAAAGTAACGTGACCTCTGCGGCAGGTAAAACCAGCACTACCGTACTTGGATATCATACGCCTTCTTCGAGATAACTCATCTTTGCCAATTGCCGCGTATCAGGTACATGCTATTGCTTTTGAGCCACATGATAGTTGCTTCAGTACCTAAACTTGACCCGGCCCTTGCAATGGATGATAAGATTTTCCATTTGAATCTTCTGCTTGAAGAGAGTTCCTGCTTAGTTTCTATTGCCTATGTAGACACATAGTTTTCAGCCTGAGATGCCTGTGCTGTGAAGTAAAACTGAGATCCTCCAAAAGGACATGTACACATTTCTGCTCTTTTGTAGATATCCATGGCAAATTCATTGTACCTTTTGTGCTGATGTACTTTCTGGTTTCTTGAAATTGCTCCCTGCTTTTACTTAGTTGCTGATTCCTTTTTACTAGATAGTTTGACCTTCTTTTTCTGCAGCTAGCTGTGTCCCCATCATCAACTTTGCTTCTTTCTTTTTATACTTTGGGTTCCATATTGGTCGAAGATCAGACCATTGTTAGTGAGATGACCCCTCACTAGAACTTTTTAGTTTCTGCAACCAATGTACTTGATGTCTAATATTACGAGGTGCTCCATCAGTCATTGATCCACATGCTGAGTGTGTGTTGGTTTTGGGGACCGGCCGGAATCGTTTCACTGTACGTAAATCCTTGATTAAGTACAGAATGTATTAGAAAGAAAACATATTGTGGTGTTCGATATGTAAGAACTCCGCTTATTGCCGTACTTGCATGCCACTTTGTCCTAAAATCTGACATGTAAAAAGCCCTTTCGTTTTGAAGCTGCTTCAGTGTTTTTCCAATTAAGCAACTGCACTATTTGTTCTTTCCTCTGCCCTGAGTCACCTGCTTGCATGTAGTATGACCTGTTGGAGTGACCAGGGGTAACAATGACTTTATTTGTTATTTGTTTGTTTTAGGTTTCTGGCGAATACTCTATGATCAAAGCTGGTGGAGTTCTCAAGATGATTGATGAAGAGAAGGTCATGATGGAGTCGCTGCTAAGTATTAGACGGGCAGGTGCAGACGTAATTCTCACTTACTTTGCACGTCAAGCTGCAAATGTCTTGTGCGGCATGAGGTGAAATACCAGTCACTGTATGGGGTACTTTGTTACAGTTCAATTCAAGGATAGACCACCAGGAGCTTGTACTTGTAAAGGTTTTTGTCCCGTTAAGGTTTTCGTCCCTTTTGCATACAGTTGTAACCTTAAGCTGTTTCCTTTGGTAATAATGTAGAACTATGTGCTGTTAGTTTGAATAAAGCCTGTTGTTGTGCAAACAATCTCTGATTCTATTTCGCTTCCTGAAATGCCTTTGTTGTTTCTAATTCTGGTAAAGACAAGCTAACCCTTGCAAAATTATTCACTTCCTCGTATACTGAGATGCTTATGGGTTTCTTCTTCTGGGTCAGAAATTGGAGTTGTGACTGAGACAAAATTGTTCGACCTAAGGTTAGTTATTGTAAAGCTGAAAAACGAAACCATCCTGTTAGTGACTATCTCTCTTTTAGCTGTTACTAGATACCATAATTTCCTACTTTGATGCCTAAGTGACATCAAAGGAAATGTCATGTATTGGTCTAATGTTATCCCATGTTTTGCTAAATATGCTACAAATATTTTTACCCGTCTATGTGGCTGTCACATTTAGAACTGTCTATTACTGCTTGGTGTCCATATAAGTGCTGCTTCATGACAAGAACATCTTATGTTTTTCTCTGACTTCCTCTTGCACTTGGTCAAAACAATTCCTGAGTGGTTTGGCCTAACCTTTGAGAATTGGAGAATATAATCTTTTATGGCATTAATCCAAACATCCGGAGCTGCCACCTTGACTGGGTTTTGGACATGCAGAACTTATGGCCTTGAGAGATTGCAAATTGTGTCTGAGCTGCATTTCTAGCCAGCTCATAGAATAAATTGTCATAAACTAGGAAGTGTGTTCAAGTAAATCCTGTTGAATAATGCTATAGGAACTTGAAGTTGCTTGTATATCCCCTCAATTGTCAAGTAGTTTGTAGAGAAGAACAAACAAACAGCGCCGTGTAAATCGCGTGATGTAATATGTAATTGCATCAATGTCTATATAATTTAGTTCGGTGTTTTTTTTTTTTCCTTTTGGGTTTAGTGCTGGGACTTTTCATAACTGTCTACAGCAAGGCTTTTGTTCTGTCTGTCCCTTATGAAAGCGCAAGCACCAACACCAATACTTGTCACACATCATTGTGTCCCAGCACCAGAAAGGGCATGCGAACCTTTCCTTTTGAAGCTACTTGTTTCATGCTCTGTGACATGAGCACTGTACTGACAGTGCGCCCGCCCTATAATTTCGTACACCTGGTCGCGCTATTGCATCATCATGTATTCTTTGCCACCCAAATTAAAACGTGGCGTTGCTCTTATTTTGTAAAGATTGGTGACCACATGTTATTCCACTATTGTCACGGATCTCATTGAGCTTACTCTACTTATCCATCTCTAAGTCTTTCTTTGCTAATGAGGAATGATGTGAAACCAGACCAATTGCATGGATATCTTTTTAGGGTACAGTTGGAAGTTATATATGGCTGTCATTCGTTTTAACTTGTTGAGACTTGTCGCAACTCGTTTTTTTTTTCTGATGCAGCTTTAACTGAGGCACTTGGTAGATGTTAGGCTATGTTATGAGTACATGAACTCACCCCCTTCTGTCAGCTTAAGCTTTTGGGAAACTTTGGTGATGTTAACATGATAACATGGCTCCAACCAGGCCCTCCTGACAATACTGCTCCTCTCAGCGACCAAGGATATGATCCGCAAGGTCATATACCAGTCGATGCGAGTGAACACTCATCTAAAACGTTAAAAGATGTTCACACGGCATCAAGGCAGCGGTCTTGAGTTTGAAATGTTCATTCGATCTCACACGTGAGATGGCGGCTCGGCTCGGTGAAGTTAACTGTAAATACTGTTACTAAATAACCTTTTTTTTTTTTTTTAGTTTCAGATTGCTCAAATGAAGCAGTATTCTGATAGCAGGAGTTGATCTTCATGCCAAATCAACAAAAGAAACAGAGGACGACGAGGAAGGAAGAACACTTCAAAAAAAAAAAAGATCTCCTTCAATAAAGCAACTCAAGGGATGCAGGGATGTGTTGCTTCTTCGGTTCGGCTCTGATGTGAGCAGTGTTACATAGTTCTTCTAGATCTCTGGGCTCAGCTGGAGTGCCGCTATTCTCTTGCAAGCGATTGAGTTTCTTTTGAAGCTCAGATGATTCTTCTCTGAGCTGGACATTCTCATGGAGGATACACTCATGATCCTTCATGATGGTGTTCAGCTCGTTGATGAGCTGACGGTTGGCGGCACGGAGTCGGAGGACCCGCGACCAGAGCTCATCCAAATGCCTCTGCTTCCTCATGCGCGACCTGCGAGCAGACTCTCTGTTGGATATCAACCTTCTCCGCCTTCGCTCATCCGCCAGGCTCTGCTGGTGGTCGTCAGCCTCATCAGAAGTCGAGTTGTTGCCGACGTAAGATACTGGCAACACAAACTGATCAATGGAAGGCATCGTTTGCATTTGAGGAGAGAAATAAGGTTCAAGCAAGCTGCTCAGGTTTAAGGAAGGGGAGATGTTGTTCTGGGCCGTATCAAAGTGACCCCGATAAGCGAGGGGGTTCGCAGGTGCAAAGTATTGGATTCCGGCGACCTCCCCAGGATGCATGTCTGGAATATATAAAGTTTAGCAGTAGTAAAGCAAAATGCTGTTTGGATAGGGATGAGAGGAAGAAGCCACCGGCAGGGAGAGGAGAAGATGACTGGATAAAGGGAGAGAGTCTTTGATAGGAAGGGGAGCGAAACCTGAAGGGTTGTGGGGGCTCTTTATAATGTGCAAAAGACTACAGTGTAATGCCATCAAGCAAGAGATTGCTGACATCTACTTTGAAGCAGAGCAGCAGCAAACTGCTACACATCCATGACGACATCGATCATAAGAAGAATGCATGCATCTACAGAGTTATGTGTATTATCCACTTTGAGATTGTGATTGGACGTCCGGCAGCATGATGGACCCTTGATGGCATCACAACCACCACCAGGTGCTGGAGCATGAATCCACCTTCTGGTTGGCTAACAGTGACAGGCATTTTGGTATGCCTTGATAAAGCCAGAGTATGAATGATGGTATCACTGCAGGTAGCCTCATGCATGGATGTATCATGTATGCATGTATGTATGCAGAATGTGCATGGGGACCCTATGCTTATCAAAGCCTGTTATGGAATGGAAATGTCACCATACGAGCCATCATCCCGCATGACTCGGCCTTTCCGATCGCTTCGATCGATCGGAACCCTCATCGTACCTCTAGTACGGAAGCTCCCCCGTAATGACACACGTCGCTGTCGAGTGTCACTATGTTGTTGCTTTTCTCATCATCCTCCTTGACCTTCCCATTAGCAAAATCATCCTTGTACTTTCTGCATCGTCGCTTGATGTGGCCTTCTTTCCCGCAGTAGTAGCCAGTAACTGTCTTTCCTTTGATCTTGCCATCCTTCCCTTTCCTTTCTACCAAATACGCCTCCGAGACAAGCTCATATGTTGACCTCTTTCTCAAGGCATTGGAGAGCAGGGCCGCCGTGACCTCTTCTGTCTCTAGGGTCTCCTTCCCATAGAATAATGTAGTCACCAGGTACTCGTAGGAAGGTGGAAGAGACGCCAAAAGGAGGAGGGCCTTGTCTTCATCATCCACTGTAACCTCCACGCTCAGCAGTTGGGTGATGATCCTATTGAAGGTGTTCAGATGCTCTATCAAATCTGAATCTTCCTTCATCCTCAAGGTGTACAGCTGTTGTTTCAGGAACAGTTTATTCGTCAGAGATTTAGTCATGAATAAACTTTCTAACCTTGACCACAACCCTACAACCTTGTCCTCATTGATGACGTTGTACATAACCTCGTCCGCAAGGCAGAGCCTGATGGTGCTCACCGCCTTCATCTCGATCTCCTCCCAGTCGTCGTCCTTCATAGCCTCGGGCTTCGTTCCCTTCAGAGCCTTGTAGAGACCCTGCTGCACCAGGATATCTTTCACCCGCTGTTGCCATAAGCCGAAGTTGTTTTTCCCATCGAATCGCTCAATCCCGAAACGAGAATCTGAGGCCTTCCCCGCCATCACAAACTGTTGGACCAATGAACCTGGCTCTGATACCACTTGTTAGGAAATCTGGCGGGGATCAAAACCAAGATGGGAGAGCACCAAAATAGAACTAGGAGGAGAGACACCAGAATTTAACGTGGAAAACCTCCCGGCAAATCACCGCGAAGGAAAAACCACGGGAAGAAGATCTTCACTATATGAGGAGATTTACAAGACTTACTCTCTCAACTCTCACACAGATCTTCTCTCTTCCCTCCCAGTACGTTCTCACGTACTTACAGATCTCTCTCTGTCTTTTGCTTTCTCTCAAGCTCTCTTGCTTTCTCTCAAGCCCTAAGACCTCTCTCTAGGCCTCCAAGATGAGAACCCACGTTCTGCACATTAGGGTTACACACTAACCCTATTTATATCCACTAATTAACCCACAATCGGATTAATCTGGACCCTTAAATATTTTCCAGATTCCGCAAAGGATCGATCTTCTTGAATGAAAGGATCGATCCTTTCATTCCGTGGAATAGACCGCCCCGAAGATCGATCTGACGGTCGACCGTGGAATTGTGCAGCTTTACTTGAAGACGCGACGGTCGATCCTTGTATCGACTCGTATCGATCGTGCGAAGCCTTTTCCGTGACAGAGAGCGACGGTCGATCCGGCGATCGATGTCGCGATCGACCGTGGCTATCGTAGCGAACGACGGTCGATCCGGCGGTCGACCGTCCGTATGCTTCAAGGTTGGATCGATTGGATCGATCCAAGTTGGGGAAATGGATTCCTTGCTTCCATCGTCTCATGGGAGGAACAAATCCCAACAGAAATGCCATGGAGTGAGAGATGGTTTTCATGGGGTCCTATCATGTACAGTACCATGGAGGAAAGGAAGGATGGAAGTGCTGTGTGCCATTTCTTATTTCAATTGCTGATGTGATCAAAGTTGCTTTCTGCAAAGAAGAAGATTATGGAATTATAAATGGTGACCCCTGGTAAACGTCAATGGACCTGATAATTGCAGGGTGTTAGCTTCGTCATCAACTGTTCGATTAGATTCATAGATCATCGAGGCTTGTCTCATCTATATGCGATTTGATCTCATGAAACGATTGATCTTTAATATTAGGGAGTGCTTAAATTTCATTAGCCACTAGACATTGTTTTTTTTGCAGGAAATGGATTGTTTTGATGTTTTTTGTTGTCTGTGGGGTTGAATGCTCTCCATTCATTACTAACAACTATGGTGAGTGTATAAACTAATAGATTTTTGGGATTTGATATTAGATTCGCCACAATATTGTATGGGCTACTTACTTTATGTGATGTGGAATAGAAAGTTGCAACTCCAAAAAAATTTCGTTGCAATGCAAGATCTGAAATTTCCTATCAACTGTTCATATCTAAATCATGGTCGGTCGATCTCATGGTAAGCATATTGCAATTTTTACAATATACTAACAATTTTTTCTCTTTGTTGGGTTAAAGAATAATTGCCTTAGTAAAGAATAAGAGAAATATTTGTTTTTTTCTTTGATTGGTCGAGTCTTTTATCGAAACTCATGGGTGTAAAATATAAACTCACCTCTTCTTACTACTTTCATATTAGAGTATATCTATTATATAAATTAAGATGAGTCATGACGTAACATCTGAATCATATATACGGATATGTCATGTGACACGAGAGGTCGCCTAGTAAAATATAAATGCACCCCTTCCCATCTCTAATATGAGGATTAATTTATGCTTTTTTCCCTTGGTAAGTTAAGCTCGATAAAAAAAATGTTCATATAGGATCTAAAGCCCTGATGATCTATCATTTATGCCGGGCTCAAGCGCCTCAATGTATTACAAAAAAACATCTCTATTAAATACTTGAACTAGTGATCTCTCTTTACAAATTAAATATAGAAGAAGAGTAGTCCTTGATCGCATAATTTTTTGAGACAACAGCCACTTTTACACAAAGGAGTTTCATCCATCGGGTTGGCGACAAGTGGCCACCTAGGAACTGATTGCAAATTCTAAAATACACATGAAAGCATGATAATTGACATTAGAGCATAGTTTAGATACCTTAAATGATGATTGGAAAGGCCTGTGAATATATAAGAAAGTAGTGATCATCATCTAAGCTTCTAGCTGCCACCAACGATCAATGAATAAAACCATTGGGTTCTCAGTACGACAAAGTACTCCTTGGGATTGGATTGGATTGGATTATTTCTAGGGTGCTCTATAGATGCAATGATTGGAGTAGGCGCCTATTAAGATTAGGCCGGCAGCATAGTCTCACAGCCATATCATCCAGTGTATGGTACGGAGGAGACTTGATTCAACGGAGACCTCACTTCTGCAGTCGCTCAGGTCGGCTTGTTGGAAATCCTTTTGTTCTTCTTGTCTTGTTGCTCTATGTGTCAAGTGCTCATTGACTCATTCGTATTTACGATGGGATTAAAGAAGTCAAATGATATATATATACACGGTGTGTTTGGTGATGATAGTTCATCCATGAATTAGAGTGGATGGAGATTGATATCTGAAATAAATACTAGGATATGTATGATATTTTGTTAAAAATTAGTGATAAATTAATAATGTTTGGTTAAAAAAATAAAAATAAAGTTGATGTGATTGGTTTTTTTTTTTTTGCTTAGTTGAGCCATCAACGGCTAGCCTTACCAAAACTTACAAAATAGCGAAGTGCGGAGCCGATGACTTCACATGTCAGAGACCACCAGCCTTTTTCACCTCCCTCAACCCTCTAGTCCCCTTAGTCAGGCCATCAGCAACAAGATTGGCTTGTCTAGGTATATGCACAAAATTAACACCCCCAAAAAAGCCGATAAACTCCAAAGAATTCCCATGAGGAGGCAAATATAGTAATGATTGGTTGAAAATTAGGATTAGAGTGGAGATAAAAATGAGGATAAAAATGAAAATTAGATGATATTTAACTATAATGTAAGAATAAAATGGATTTAACCCGGACATAGGATTCCTTAAAAACAAACAAGGTCATATAGTTTTGAAGGCTTAAATATGCGTTTGGTCCCTGAGGTTTCGGACAAGTTTTTATCAAGTCCCTAAACTTTAAAAATTCTCAATTGAATCCCTAAGCTTTTATGAACCGGCTTAATGTGGTCCTTCCGTCCATTGACCGTCTATCGGTCTAACGGCGGCTCAGCCGAATCTTAACCCGAACCGGTCTATCTTGAAAGAATAGAAACAGGGGAGGTTGTATTCATAGTAACAGGAATAGAAACAGGGGAGGTTGAAACAGAGCATTGCTAGGGATGATGGGGAGCTTGAAACAGAGCATTGCTAGGAATGAATGATGATATTGATAGCTACCTTCAAGGAGAAAGATGGCGACGATCGAAGAAGAGCAAACCCCACACGAATCCACTCCGATGGAGGCGAAGCAGCGCACTGCCCGATCCCTGGTGAGCCGCCTCTGCTCGGCGCCCGACGACGCCTCCCTCGCCTCGGCCGTCGCCGAGATCCGCCTCCTATCCAAGCAAGATCCCGACGCCCGAATCCTCCTCATCGACGCCGGCGCTGTCCCCGTTCTTTCCCATCTGATCTACCCCCGTACGACCTCCTCGCCTGTGGATCTCCAAGAGAACGCCGCCGCGGCGCTCTTGAACCTCACGATCTCGTGCCGAGAGGCCCTCATGTCCACTCCTGGACTCTCTAAACCTCGCCCTCCGCCGGCACTGTCCCCGTTTCGCAGCACGCCGCCGCCACACTTTACAGCCTCCTGACCGTCGAGGCGTACCGGCCCATCATCGGCGCCAAGCGCGACCTCCTCGGCGTGCTTATCGCTCTCCTCCGCCAGCCCGGAGCGGCCCCGGCCCGATTCATGAAGGACGCCCTGAAAGCCCTCTTTGGCGTCGCGCTCTACCCGTTGAACCGCAGGTGGCCGCTGCTTCGCCGGGAAAGGAGGAAAGGTGCTACCGCGCGCTGCGCTCCACGATCGACTCCTCCGACAAGGCATGGCTCGCGCAATGCCACGCTCCTCTGACAAGGCATGGCTCTGCGATCGACTCCTCCGACAATGCATGGCTCCGCGATCGACTCCTCCGACGTCTAGGAAGAGATGGCTAGGGCGGGCACCAATGAAGTCGGCGACGCGCTCCTCGTGTAGGCGGGTGGCGTCGCGGTGGGAGCGGCCCAGGAAGGAGGGGGAGAAGTGGAAACTTGCCTCGAGCGCCTTCCACTCCGAGATCCAGCCCACCCTCGCCGGCATCCTCGGGTTCCTCAGCGACACAGGATCCCACTTCGTGATCAACCCCTGCCCCTTCTTCACCCTCGCCGGCATCCTCGGGTTCCTTCGGCAGCCGCCCCAGCCTCGCCACAAGGGAGAAGAGCTCCCCGCCTCGCACGAGCTCCATGGCGAAGTAGATCTTGGAACGCGCCCCAGCCCGCGTCGCCCACCGCCGCCGCGAGCGCCGGTTGCGTGAAGTACGGGATCACAAAAGTCAAAATAAAAGTCAAAATAAATTAAAATTGACTCTATTTGACCGGTTTGAGTTACGATTCAGCCGAGCCGCCGTTAGACCGATACAAAGTGCATTGACGGAAGGATCAGATTAAGCCGGTTCACAAAAACTTAAGGATTCAATTGAGAATTTTTAAAGTTCAGGGACTTGATGAAAACTTGTCAGAAACCTCAAGGGATGAAACACATATTTAAGCCTAGTTTTGAATTACCTCATATTTTAGAATAGTTATGTTTAATACATCATGACTTCGTCTTTCATGGAATTGTTGTCGCTTTCGGTTTTGTTGGGGATCGGCAGAGTGAAGAGTGGACTAGTGGGTCGAGTGGCTACAGTTGAATCACTTTTATTTTTTGGTTCGACTATTAAGTGTAGAATAGAGTGGTGGTATCCCATTTTGACAATTTCTTCTCTTAGCTATTTTGACTCCCGAGAAATATGATGCCAAAGTTGACTGATGAGTGGATTGTGGGTGAGTGAAGTCACTCTTCTTCCCCCACTCCATAGCAACTAAACAATTCTTTTAATCTCGTTCTTCTCAAGCTAGGAAGTGCTTTATGATCAGAAGCATCTATAAAATTGTGAGCTATTATGAGTTGGGAGTAAACACCATATAATGAAAAATCAAGAGTACACACAATCAGGAGGGTTTTTCATAGCTTCCTTTACTGAGGGATAACTATGTACCACATCTTCTTTTCTTTTTTTTTAAAAAGATGAGCCCGAAGGCCGGAGAACATTAACCAGACAGTCCCCTGAATAGGGTCGCCATACTCAGAGCCAAAACTATGTATCACATCAATCTCACTACATTATCCAAAAATTTTATTAAAAGAGGTTTTTCATTTAGTGGTAGCAGTGGATTTCTGTTCTGATATCATTTTTTTTATATATGAGATAAGCCAAAAGATTGATGATGGTTGTACAAGCCCGAATGAAAATTAGAGTGTCGCCGACGCCCCGATTCATGGTCCAGACCTGTCTTTTTTTTTTTTTGATTAGTTGAGCCAAATGTTAAGTACCCAGAGAACTACAAAGAATTTCCATGACGAGGCAAAACGCCATCCTCAAGACATAGCAAAAATCTAACGATATCATCCGACAATCATACGCGGCACCGTCAAAAAAACGACGGAGTCTATTAATAGGATGATCGCCTAGACTGTCTATGCCGAGTTCTCCACCTCATGCGGCCAAAGCCCACTACCCACGAGAAGAATCTCCACGGCAAACCTCGAGTCTGATTCGACGACGACACGACGAACGCCTTTCTCATACGCTGATGTAGGACCAAGCCCAGACTTGATCGAGTCTGATCCGGAGCAGCTCCCGAGGCGATCCAGACGCGTTCGGACTCCATCCGTCCGACTCAGATCTCCGTACGACCCCGACCGTCGAATGGGCATAATTTTAGCTCACGACATCCAATCGGGGCGTGCGACCAGTCGAAACGACCGGCTTGACAAGCCCGTCATGATTCATCGGAGATCAAAGATCTCCCCGTGACCTTGACCTTCGAATCTCCAGATTCATTTTCCTTTGGCTTAAAATCTCGTTTTAGTGAAAAACTTTTCTCTTTAGACAGTTTGTTCAGTCTTTCCATTTTTAACAAATTTCCTATTTCTAGTAGGTTTTCTCCTTTTGGAATTCCGGGTTTAGTACTTGGATTAGGTTAATTATGTTTGAGTCCATGTATGAGTTGGTCTGATCTCTCCTTAAACATATAAAAAGAGGACTTAGGGTTTGTAAGAGTCAGTTTTGATGATGAATAAAAATTAGGATTTTTTTATTTCTCCCCTTGAGAAGTCTGGTTGTCTCTCCCATAGAGAGATTCACGTTTACTCTGCGCCATACGCCCACCGTAATGCCATGCCAATCCTCACCACGCAACAAGGGTTAGGAAGGATTAAGTTCTTATATTACGATCTACCTGTTTTAGGATCAATACATTGGGATATTAGCAAATCATATAGAAACATTATCCAGATCCCTCCCTAACAATATTCTCCACCTCCAGCGACCGAATCTCGTGTCCATGGATAACCCCAACCACCATGCTCCGATGCCATGTTAACTTCGCCGGTTCTCCCGGAAGCCAGAGAAGCTTAAAAGGGATAGGAAGGATTGAGTTTATTTGTTAAAAGACCTATATTTTCCGATGATTCACTAACAAAGATGATTGAGGTTACAAATTTGTGATGTACATAATAAGAACACATGATAGATATGAAATAACTAATTGATCTACCCAGCAAGGTTCGAGACAAATGACAATTAACTGTACCAACCAATGAAACGAAGAGCTGGTGGGGTTGGGAGCTTGCTAGCTAGGCTGACAAAAAGGAGGTGGAGCCATAACTTTTTGTAGTTTCTTCTAGCACACTAACAGCAAATCACTCATAGCAGCAAGATAATGGATATGGTGGCACGCATCAGGCCGTCCTGAGATCTACACGTCCATGGTGATGCGCCCCGCTCAGCATGCAGAGGTGCCGACGGGGCGAGAGTGCCTCGTGCTGGGGGCGCTTTCGCACGGCGAGGCCATCCTATTGAGCCACGGGTCATCTCAAACCTCTAAAGCCAAACCATTGCGCCACAGACACGCACACTCCGACTGGTCTCAGCTTCTAGCTATGACAGTGTGTACTCCTCTGCTCCTCTTGGCTAGTATTCTATGTAATATTAAAGCCTTCAAGATTCAAGAATTAATGATGGCCAACATAAACACTGTGTGGTCTGCGTGCACACATACAATGATACAAACATCCATTGCGACCATCTTACCTTGACTTGCCATAAAATATTGTTCATTTAAAATAGATGACTTAACTACCCACATGACAAATAAAATTCAAAATTATGAAACAATTCCAGTTAAAAGATAGCTAGAAATTAAATGACCATGTTTCCAAAATGACAAGAATATTATTTGTTCTTGTAATGATATTGTTAGTCGCTTTACTTTCAAATTGACGATCACTTTGAATAAATACCCACAAAGAAATGAATGGGTATTTTGTTTTTTTCTTTTCTAAAACATAAAAAATAATCACAATTATCAAGGATAAATATTAATCAAGGTAGTCAAGGTGTATATATATATATATATAGGCAATAAAATGAAATTGGGAGGATAACTTATGTATAGCTTATGACCTCTCGAATGTTATTCCTCGTCAATCATTGCCCATTGTCATAATGTTTCTTAGTTGCTTATGACTAACCTTTATAAAATCCTTGACGATTTGCTGCTTCCGGAGCGTAAAAATAAGCTAAAAATTCACATGTCCTCGAATGTTTTAACAATGTAGGTGGTATTAATTGACCAGCTTTCACGCTCATGTTCTGTGCTGTTATATAAGCGAAAGAGATTATGAACACGTCACTTCTCTGATGAGTGATGTGACAATGAGCAAGTTGGTTAATGGCCTAAATGCTCGATTATTTAGTGACACCTTTGAACTCCACCCTTCTCAAACTTTACATTGTTTGCCTTTAATATGGTAGGCGAAGTTTGTTTTATTCCAATACTAATGTTCTTGGCCTACTTTTTATGGGAAAGAAAACTACTAGCAAGCATGCATCAAGTCATCAAGAGATGAGAACTAGCTATTCTAGCGCCACAAACAATTCTTCTATATTATACTCTTTGGTGCTATATTTATAGTTGTATGCTCAGCATTTGGGCCTTAATCCACTAAGAATGTGGATAATAAAGGGCATCAGATCTCCAAAGCAAAAGTCATGCTTTACACTTGTTTTTCCAGAGCCTGCTGGGGTAAGTAAACAATTCAGCTGCATTGTCATCCCCATTGATGCACCTTCGTCACCGTGGCCATGGCCGTCGTTGTCTACTGACGTAAAACGGCGGTCTGGTCGACGTCAAGCCCTGGATCGAATTCTTTCAGGTGTCGCGCTGCCGTTGCCGCGCGGAAGTATCGAAGGCGAGACGAGACGCCTCTTCCAGCTGCAGTTGCTGAGAGTTTGTTAATTACGACGGGGGTTCGTGGCTCATGACAGCATTATGCTTCATATTCTAGAGAGAAGTTGGCAGTGATCTACTGGAGAACATATCTACTCAGCAATATATATGTGTACATGATCAGCTTTTAAAACATGGAAATAGTTTAATTAGGTAAAGGATATGGCTGCAAGTGGCTTTAGGTTAAGTGCTGTTGGCAGCATCAAACATATATACAATTAGGTGATCAGCATGGAGGGCATTGAGTTCCGTACTACTTTTGGCATCATCCATATATATATATAGTTTTGAGGAAAGTTTGATGTTTTTAGAAGCTAAGTTTGGCCTAACCTGCAAATTAGATGATGACAACCTACTTCCAATATGTATATATGTATATATATTGTTAGACTCGACATTATTCGATGCTAATTTTAAATATCTTTGGGATAATTACTATCTCAAACTAGAAAATATTTTTTAAACAGCACTATTTAAAATTAAGACTCAAGAAAAGTTTTGCGGTTAGAAATAATGGAGCTGGTGTTTAGTCCAACTTTAGTATCAGATTTAACTGCAGAATTAATTGCAGATATTAAAGTAATTTTTCAAGTTAGATGGATAATATGAATGTCACCTGAGATTCTGAGACACAACTTGAGACTACCATCTTATCAGCCAATCGATTTTCGACAAATTAACCATAGTAGAATATATCAAGAATAATATGAAAATCGATTTTGGACAGTTTGATCAGGATGACATACTCATGTAGTAAAGAACATACTTAATAGTCATATCATTATCAAGAGGAGGAAACAATTTCATGTGGTGCTTCCACATCAATGCGGAAAACAGATGCTAAACTTTATTCTTGCTGCCTTCACCTCACTATCACCTCATTGCACCACTAAGCAACCCCATTACACCACTCCTCCCTCTTCCACATATTTTGCCATCTTTTAATTTTTCACTTCACCTCACTATATCCCTCTTCCACACATACACACGGCTCAGTGAAGGTAACATGCTATCGGAATAAATAAAGATCGAGAGTTTGATCTATCCATGGCTCACTCAATCCGCTCTTTAAATTCAATATTTACGTACAAGCTAGGTACACACTACACACTCATAGCTCTCTCATACGTCATTGAGTTTGTTCATTGCATCAATAGCTTAAGCTTTTGGGTTGGTCGACAAAGTTAATGTACATTCTCAATCGGATCAATCTCTCTCAATTGGATCAATCCCTCTTATGGGTTTCGTGGCACCATCATATGTACCAAGGAGTTTTGTTCTTGCATGTCTCCACTTTGTCCCCACTATATATCTAATTCTTGATGCTTATATTGGAATGGCATGGCATTGGTTGGGAGTGGATAACTTCAACACCTTTAACCTCTCTTTTAATTAATTAGCCGTGGAAAAAGATATAGTTTAATGGTCCAAAACAGGAAAGAGAGCATCACATAACAATTAATGGAGAGAATAAAGTTATATAGAACTACGGACTGCTAAGATTAGCACATATTGAAAGCAGTGCGAATTAAAGAAGCCATGCCATGCATCTGCATATGTTACTGCACAATAGGAGTAAAGTATCAAGTTAGTCCACACCATAAACATTAATAATATATCATGTATTGATGACTCCACTGAAGAACATAAAACAGAGCATAGATATGTTAGCTAATTGCCATACGTAATGAAACTAGAGACTATAGTATTAGTTTATAAAGTGATTTGATCACTTGTCAATGTGACTCTCCTGAAGTGGCTTAAATTAGTCTGCTGGCCTGCTGCTTTAATTATGATCGCCTAGAAGTGTATAAAAAGACCACTGATGCAAACTCACACGCATGAGTTCTAATTAACAAGCGCTGGTCCTTATCCACTAAGCTATGTGGAGGATTTATAAAAGGCAATTAGGCATGTTTCTTCCACCTAGCCTACCCGATTCCTCGTCATGCTCGCAATGGAGTTTAATAGTAGGTATCTAGATCTAGTTTTGTATATGAGAGACAGGAACTCTAAAAATAAGACACACGGACAGAAAGATAGTCAGCAATTAATTGATAGATAGAACAATGAACAAAGATAAGCCCACATGCTTGAATTAATGTCTTGGAATCAAATGCACGCATGCAGCACTGGATGTCATCCACCAACTAAGTCGTAGCTCCACAGATCCAATCAAATCTTGGAACCTCTGTATAATTTAGATGCGTATATCTTGAGCAGTTTATTGCGTAGCTATACAGAAGAACATGGCATCAGCTATCCTAACATGGCATACTCTTCTTCCCATTCTCCTTTGCGCAATGCTATTGTTACTGTCCTCGACCTCACATTCGCTTCGGCTTAGAATGATCCACAGAGATTCCATCCACTCACCACTTTACCCAGGCAAACATCCATGTTCAGTTTATTCTCCAAGGGCACAACATCGAAACTATTCCTTTCATCCATGTTCAAGGTGTTGACCACTATTATCTTCACCTGGTGGACATAAGCATCGCTGGGCGCCATATAGGGTTCCCCTCAAACACCTTCAGCACATCTTACGAGCATGGCAGGTTGATGGGAGGATTCGTCCCCGACACGGGGGTTTCATACTCCAACTTCATGCCCGGCCCTTATGAAAGGATCAAGCATGCCTTCAAAGAACACTTCCGTCGTTTCCAGCTTGTGGAGGCTACTCATCGAGTTTTTGAAGTATGCTACATGAAACGTGGTCATATGCGCGGCGTACTCCCTAGCATGACATTTCATTTCGCGAACGGAGTCAACTTGGAGGTGGAATCAAGACAAGTAATTGTGGACCAACGTCTTATGTTCTGTGTCGCAATGCAGAAGATGCATTATGTGAATTGTTGGATTTAAGGCTTTAAAAAAGGCCCAAAACTCCTAGGGGGAAGGAGTGGGCTAAGCCTTATAAATTGATATTGAATCAAATGGGCCTGCTAAAGCCCACTTAAGAAGAGAGCCATATGAAGCCCATATGAGTGTGTGTGCAAAAGTTTAGTCCCACATTGCTTGGGACAAGAACATTTCTCTAGTTTATATAAAGCCTTCGGCATCTATAGTTTGAAGTGTGTGAGAGCTAGAGAGAGGCACACACATGTGCACGCGCGTGCGCCACCCGCCTTCGGTCGGTCGCCGGACCGGTGCCGGCGACGGTGACGTGTGCGTCCATGTGGGTGCCACGTGTACGCCACGCATGCATTTTTGCCTACGTGGCAGGTGACTGTTCATCTTCCTGAACAGTCACAATTGGGTTGAGCCACATTAAGTGAGCCATCAATTCACCGGAAAATGGGCTGAGTCAGTTATGACTCTTGGTCTCCCATAATATTAATGACTGGGCAGTTATAGATGAGGTGGCAGCCCATGTTCTCCTGGTTGACTGTTACTGATGACGTGGTGACTGTTCAACTCCCCACTAAGTAGCAGTTACTGGTGATGTGGCAGAGTGACAGCCAATGAATAGGCAGTTACTGATGACGTGGCACTGACGTGGCAGCGGTTACTGATGACGTGGCGCTGACGTGGCGAGTCTCTTCACCTCCCCACTAAATGGCTGATCAACTAGCCTAGCTAGCCTATAAATAGGACCCCAAACCAGCCATTCTATGCTGGCTAATGCATACACTCTTCATCACACCACTTGCATAATAGAGGGTCCTGATTGAGAGTACCGTACCATCTTGAAGCTCGACGGGCGATCGGACGGCCGGCTTCCCTCCAATCGCGGTGGATCGTTGTACCCTGGGAGCTTTTTGCCTCAATAACCAGAAGCAAGGGGTGGTGGGCAAATATAGCTTAAGGGCACAGTGTGGCACACTGGCCTCGATCAAGCGGAGTTTCTTCGTCGGATTCGTCTTCCTTCTCTTTCATTCCTTTTCCGGATTAACGGTATGTGAACTTTGTTTGTTTTATTAAAACCGATTGTAAAGGATTATTTGCTATCTTAGTAAAAGCAATAATCCTAATTCTTTTATTTCCAACAATCTTAAGCTATATCTCCGGTTTTACCGTTTTTCCGGATCCACTTCTCCTACGGATCATCTTCTGGTTTTCTTTTCTTTTGAGAGGAAGTTCTACTTCCTATAAGAACTCTAAAACACAAGAACTGAACCACTTTGTGGTTGGTCTATTTTTGCAGATGGCTTCAGGAGCAGGTGCTGAACCTGTGATCCCTCCTCGTGTGGAGGAAGTGCCGGTAGGCAATCCACCTATAGTGGAAATGCCTAGCATGCCGATCGGGCAGCTAGAGAGGCCTGAGAAGTTTAAGGGGCTGAATTTCAAGCAGTGGCAGCAAAAAATGCTGTTCTACTTGACCACCCTTAAACTGGTAAGGTATCTCACTGAGGATGAGCCTGTTCTTACTGAAGAACAGAAGAATGCTCATACCGTGGCTGCAGTTCAGGCTTGGGGTCATTCTGACTTCTTATGCCGGAACTATATCCTGAACGGCTTGGACGACAAGCTCTACAACGTGTACTTTCCCAAAAGAACCGCAAGGGAACTTTGGGAAGCTTTGGACAATAAGTACAAGGTGGATGACGCCGGCGCAAAGAAATTTGTTGTCGGTCGATTTCTTGAGTACAAGATGGTAGACGGTAGAAGCGTTGTCGAACAAGTTGAGGAACTTCAACTCATCTACCATGACATGAATGCTGAAGGTATGATTCTGAATGAACCTGTCCAAGTGGCGGCAATGATAGAGAAACTGCCGTCTTCTTGGAAGGACTTCAAGAACTACCTAAAGCACAAACGAAAGGAGATGAGTCTTGAAGATCTCGTTCGGAGGCTGAAGATCGAGCAGGATAACCGCAAGACCGATAAGAACAGCGGTCTCGGCATTTACTCTAAGTCCAACTTAGTGGAGAATGCCAGCGGTTTGAAAGACAAGAAGCGCAAGCGCTTCGATGAGGGCACTAAGGGAGGCAGCGGGTATCAGAAGTTCAAGGGCGAGTGCTTTGTCTGCGGAAAGGCAGGACATCGGGCCAAGGATTGCCGCAACCGCCCAAGTGCTCAAGGGAAGAAGAAGCCAGTTCCCAAGAGGAAGAGGACAGAAGCCAACATAGCTGAAGGTCTCAGTGCAGAGATGGATGACTTGCAACTGGTTGCAGTTGTCTCAGAGGTGAACCTGATCGGGAGCAACCCGAAGGAATGGTGGGTCGACACAGGCGCTACCCGCCACATCTGCTCCAACAGATGGATGTTCGACACCTACCAGGTAGTGGATGGAGAACGCTGCTACATGGAAAACTCTGCAACCTCCAAGGTGGAAGGTAAAGGGACTGTGAAGCTGAAGATGACGTCTGGGAAGGAGCTGACCCTGACAGAAGTCCTTCATGTGCCAGAGATACGCAAGAATCTGATCTCAGGTTCTGTGATGAGTAAGAAGGGCTTCAGGCTGGTCTTCTAGTCTGACAAGGTCATTCTGGCTAAGAATGGCATGTACATTGGCAAGGGCTATATGACTGAGGGATTGTTTAAAATGAATGTAATGACTGTAATTCCTAAGGTCAAGACTACTGAAGCCTTAAAGGCTAGTGCATCTACTGTACTCAATGTTGCCCAAGAGGCCAATAAAGAGAAGCTTGCTTATGTGCTTGAGTCATTTAATTTATGGCATGGGAGATTAGGACATGTGAATAAAAATTCCATGAAAAGGTTAATGTCCTTAAATCTTCTTCCTAAATTCACAATTGATAACGAACACAAATGCGAGGTTTATGTAGAAGCCAAATTAGCCAAGACTTCGTTTCAATCAATTGAACGGAGCACTGAACCTTTAGGTTTAGTACATACATATGTTTGTGATCTGAAAATTGTACAAACTAGAGGTGGTAAGAGATATTTTATTACCTTTATCGATAATTGTACAAGATACTGCTACGTCTACTTAATGAGAAGTAAAGATGAAGCAGTAGAGATGTTCACTCATTATAAGAATGAAGTGGAGAATCAACTCGGTAAAAAGATAAAAATGCTGAGAAGTGATAGGGGAGGTGAGTATGAGTCACCTTTTGCCCAAATATGTGCCGAGAATGGCATTATTCATCAAACCACAGCTCCCTATTCTCCAGAACAAAATGGAATAGCAGAACGTAAGAATAGGACGCTGAAGGAAATGATGAATGCCATGCTTATAAGTTCAGGCTTACCCCATAACATGTGGGTGGAAGCGATACTTACGGCAAATCACTTGTTGAACAGACTACCGCACAAAAGGCTAGATAAGACGCCTTATGAATTATGGAAAGGTCGTGCGCCTAGTTATAAGTTCTTAAGGGTTTGGGGATGTCTAGCAAAGGTACCAATTCCAGTTCCTAAACGAACTAGAATAGGACCAAAGACGGTAGACTGTGTGTTCATTGGATATGCACAGGATAGTAGTGCTTACCGATTTCTGGTTAATAAATCAGATAATCCTGAAGTGCATGTGAATACTGTATTAGAGGCTAGGGATGCCTCGTTCTTCGAGAACGTGTTCCCTTACAAGTCAACTCCTACATCAGAGGATAGTGAGAGAGCTTATGAGAACACTGGGGAAGAAGAAATCCAAGGGTCCTCAATTCATGAAGAGGATGAGGAACCTAGACGGAGTAAGAGGGTGAGGAAAGAAACTTCCTTCGGCCCAGACTTTCTAACATATTTGTTAGAAAATGACCCTCAAACATTCAAGGAGGCAATGTCAGCTCCAGACGCTCCTTCATGGAAGGAAGCAGTGAATAGTGAAATTGATTCCATCATGCAGAATCATACTTGGGAATTGATTGATTTACCACCAGGTTGTAAACCTTTGGGTTACAAGTGGGTTTTCAAAAAAAAAATGAAAGCCGATGGAACGGTTGACAAATACAAGGCAAGGCTTGTTGTCAAGGGTTTCAAACAAACTGAAGGGGTGGACTATTTTGACACATATTCTCCAGTCACTAGGAAAACCTCAATCAGATTAATTATCGCCCTTGCGGCTTTAAACAATCTGGATATACATCAAATGGATGTAAAAACAGCTTTCCTAAACGGTGATCTGGAAGAAGAAATTTACATGGAACAGCCCGAGGGGTTTGTGGTTCCTGGGAAAGAAAAGAAAGTCTGCCGACTTGTTAAGTCTTTGTATGGGCTTAAACAAGCACCTAAACAGTGGCATGAAAAGTTTGATCAAGTGATGTTGACAAACGGCTTTCGCATAAATGAGTGTGACAAATGCGTTTACATAAAAGGTGATGAAAAGGAATGTATAATCCTATGTCTTTATGTAGATGACATGATCATCATTGGTAGCAATGATAATATCATAAAAGCTACTAAGAGCATGTTGTCACGAAACTTCGATATGAAGGATATGGGTGTAGCTGATGTGATACTTGGTATGAAAATTACCAAGACTTTGAATGGGTATATATTATCCCAAAGTCACTATATTAAGAAAATTCTTGATAAATTTGACAAAGGGAGTGATGTTGTAGTCAGGACACCGCTAGATGTCAACTAGCATCTAAAGAAACACCACGGTAAAGGTGTACAACAAATAGAATATTCCAGGATCATAGGCAGTCTGATGTATATCATGAACTGCACTAGACCGGATATTGCTAACTCAGTAAACAGGCTGAGTAGATACACAAGCAATCCAAGTACAGATCACTGGAAGGCAGTTATCAGAGTCCTTAGATATCTAAGGTACACATAAAATTTTGGATTGCATTATACGAGATATCCAGCAGTACTTGAAGGTTATACGGATGCAAACTGGATATCGGACTCCAATGACACAAAATCCACAAGTGAATTTGTCTTTGTAATTGGAGGTGCAGCTGTGTCTTGGAAATCATCCAAGCAGACTTGTATAGCAAGGTCTACTATGGAAGCTGAGTTCATAGCATTAGACCTAGCTGGGGAATAAGCGGAATGGTTGCGTAACTTCCTAGAAGATATTCCTATGTGGCCTAAACCTTTGCCTCCTATCAGTATTCACTGTGACAGTCAGTCAGCGATAGGGAGAGCACAAAGCCACATGTATAATGGAAAATCTCGACATATACGACGACGACACAATTTAGTGAGGAAATTGTTGTCTACTGGTGTGATATCCATCGATTTCGTGAGATCGAAGGAAAATATTGCATATCCACTAACCAAAGGCCTAACAAGAGATTTAGTGGATGTTTCATCAAGGGGAATGGGGTTGAAGCCCATGAAATGACTATACTCCTCAATGGCAACCCAACCTAGATAATCTGGCAGACCCAGGTTCTAGGTTCAATGGGACAATCGAATTGTGGGGGCAGTTGCTAAAATCACTCTTACCCATTCCTATGATGAGTGAGTGATAAACTTGCATAGTGTAAGGTTAAGCTTATGCTTTCAATGATCCTTATTACTCAATGAATAAGGGCATGGCAGGATGCTCTTATTAAGAGATCACCTATATCGAGTGAGAAGGGGCCGCTTCTATGAGAACGTTTAAGGGCTAGTTCTCTAAAGCACTCGAAGAATTCTACCAGGTATGTCCAGGGCCGAAATGGACACAACAAATGAGCCAACAGTGGTATAAGAAATGTGTTGTGTAAGCACTGTTGTCTTGGTGTACATAAAAGCTGAACAGTTCAAGACATCGCGTTCACTGTTTAGCAAGTACATCCGATAGTGTTTTACTAAGGAAGGTTCAAAGCCAAAAGCTACCTCTCTTGATGCAGCAAGTTTCTGCGGTACTCTCAAGTGCATTAGGTTCATACAGCATTTGATCAGTTATTTGATTCATGTGGGGGATTGTTGGATTTAAGGCTTTAAAAAAGGCCCAAAACTCCTAGGGTGAAGGAGTGGGCTAAGCCTTATAAATTGATGTTGAATCAAATGGGCCTGCTAAAGCCCAGTTAAGAAGAGAGCCATATGAAGCCCATATGAGTGTGTGTGCAAAAGTTTAGTCCCACATTGCTTGGGACAAGAACATTTCTCTAGTTTATATAGAGCCTTCGGCATCTATAGTTTGAAGTGTGTGAGAGCTAGAGAGAGGCACACACATGTGCACGCGCGTGTGCCACCGGCCGTCGCCCGCCCTCCGGCCACCCGCCTCCGTCCGGTCGGCCGTCGGACCGGTGCCGGTGACGGTGACGTGTGCGTCCATGTGGGTGCCACGTGTACGCCACGCATGCATTTTTGCCTACGTGGCAGGTGACTGTTCATCTTCCTGAACAGTCACAATTGGGTTGAGCCACATTAAGTGAGCCATCAATTCACCAGAAAATGGGCTGAGTCAGTTATGACTCTTGGTCTCCCATAATATTGATGACTGGGCAGTTATAGATGAGGTGGCAGCCCATGTTCTCCTGGTTGACTGTTACTGTTTACTGTTACTGATGACGTGGCGACTGTTCAGCTCCCCACTAAGTAGCAGTTACTGGTGATGTGGCAGAGTGACAGCCAATGAATGGGCAGTTACTGATGACGTGGCACTGACGTGGCAGCGGTTACTGATGACGTGGCGCTGACGTGGCGAGTCTCTTCACCTCCCCACTAAATGGCTGATCAACTAGCCTAGCTAGCCTATAAATAGGACCCCAAACCAGCCATTCTATGCTGGCTAATGCATACACTCTTCATCACACCACTTGCATAATAGAGGGTCCTGATTGAGAGTACCGTACCATCTTGAAGCTCGACGGGCGATCGGACGGCCGGCTTCCCTCCAATCGCGGTGGATCGTTGTACCCTGGGAGCTTTTTGCCTCAATAACCAGAAGCAAGGGGTGGTGGGCAAATATAGCTTAAGGGCACAGTGTGGCACACTGGCCTCGATCAAGCGGAGTTTATTCGTCGGATTCGTCTTTTTTCTCTTTCATTCCTTTTCCGAATTAACGGTATGTGAACTTTGTTTGTTTTATTAAAACCGATTGTAAAGGATTATTTGCTATCTTAATAAAAGCAATAATCCTAATTCTTTTATTTCCAACATGAATTTGTTAGGAGCCTATCAGCAATACAACTATCGCATCTCATTTGATCTCCAAAGCAGAACCATGGCCTTCGTTCCTGCGGATTTTATGGAAGCTTGAGGGTGTATGTCGTTTCAGAGCAAATAAAAAAACATAAACTTCAATCAACAGCTAAAGGGCAATGAGTTAAACTATTTTGAGGGAAACTTCTTATTCAACGATCTATCTTACAAGGGAGAGTGCATTCTATCAAATGATGGGGAATTGTTTAGAGAGTTTATCTCTTTTATATCTAAACGGTGGAGGGGAATGGATAGTTAGTGGGGAGGGTAGTTAGTGGTCAGAGAGAAATATATAAAGATAGAAAGAGAAAAGTAATGGTCACTTCCCGTGTCAGGTGACATGGGGCCCACTAATCTACTATATAAAGCAATGTGAGTTATGATGTGGTATCTTAGTCATAACCCACCTTATAGAGAGAGGGGAGGGGGGATGGGGGTCATACGATGGGTGGCGCTCCCCGTTCTAGAGCCCACCTGGTTATTATATAAGATCAGATTTTATGAGTCATAATCTAATTTATGTAATTTCTCATACGTAGCAGTTGAGTTATAGACACGTGGCATCTGAGTCATAAAGATGGACAGTGGATGTTGGTGGTTAGAGGTAGTAGGTGTCACCGGGTTACGCAGCGGATAAGTTTTCACAAGTTAGAGTTACCTGATATCGGCGCCAAGAACCCTCCGCTCCTTGCTCCACGCGTTGGGCGCTCCTTGCCCACTTCAATACCCACGTCTTGAAGATGGTTAGTGCAGCAAAATCCGTCCTTGACCAGCCTTCTCCGCCGTCTTCTTTTTCTTCTTGCACAAAGGCACACCAAGGAGCAAGACACACGATTATGGCAAAGGGGATGACCCTCTTCCTTTATTGATCCAACGATCTTTACAAGAGAATCCCTTACAACTCTCTCTCCCTCCAAGGTACAAAGATCTCTCAATATAAGGAACCTCACAAACCCTAGCCAAGGCCTAGATGTCCCAACACCTTGGTCGCCCTACTCCTTATATAGAGGAATAGTCCTTAGTTTGCTCCAACAAGCCACCCCTAAGAAGTCCTATTCAAAGTCATGGTTTTCATCCATATCTAGGCAATGGATAAGCACAACACTACGTTTCCAAACATAGCTGGACTCTACCTTGAATTTGACTTGCTTAAGATAGCCATGACCACAACTTGACTCAAAATAGGACTCCTTCTTATTCGTCCGCGCCAACAGCAACTTTCCCTGTGCCAAGCTTGATATTCCCCGTGTCATCACTTATTCCAAGTCGAATGCACGCGAGACATTTGAATTTGCTCGGATGGATTGGCCTCCAAGGCATATCCGCCCAGCCTGGCGCGCCGTCTCCTAGTCCAACTCAGAGTCGTGCGTCATCTTCAAATTCTTCCGTGCCAAAACGGTTTCTGACCGTGTCTTCCGTTTTGGAGCTTCCATCTCAAGTGGAATTAGGTGATTAGCCCACGTGGCTAACTCTCTAACACTTATTGCATCAACCTGGGCAAGCCAAGTCCTAGTCCGACTAGGACTGGGCTTCCTGAGCGCGTCGCGCGCTCTCTCGAGTGCTACCCGCGCGCTGGACCCGTGCGCCCATCTTGGTCGCCTTGGCGCATGTCCCGCTCGCTTGACTTGCTCCCGCGCGCGTCATGCTCTGCTAGGCTCGCGCTGCACCGCGTCCTGGCTCGTTGTCTTCCTCCTTGGCTCGGTCTACCGCGCCATGCTTGGAATCCACCGTGCCATCTTTGGGGAAATGTCGTCTAGCCTCGTTCAAGGACTTTTGCTCGCGCGATCATGGTGTTTCCATGCTGCCCATGGCTTGGTGTGCTGCACCGCACCATGGCCTAGGGCGTGGCCCGTGTCAACTCTGGTTGACGCGCGCCATGGCCCATGTCAGGACTCAAGGGCCTGACAATAGGGGTGGGTGGTTACCCGTTAAATAATGTTGCACGTGCTTTTATTTTAGTCAGCATTGCTTCTCCAACCCCCTCTCCCCCCCCTCGGTTGTCCCTCTGAACTTTACTCTTATACCCATGTGTTTCTTTTTTTTCTTTTCTTTTTTCGTCTCTTTCGTTTAATTCAAAATTTCAAATTTCAAATCACAGAAATTTAAAATTTCAAAATTGAAATTGTAGAAATTTTAAATAGTAAAAATGCCAAAATTCAAATCATAAAATTTAAAATATTAAAATTTAAAATTGAAAAAATTTCAAAATTTGAAATTTTATGATTTGAAATTTTACATTTTTACTATTCTAAAATTTAAAATTTTTAATAGTAAAAATTAGAATTTATATATTTATATATATTTTGTATATATCTTTTTGTGTATTATTACATATACTCTTCTTTAACTTTGGCTAAATCAATATTGAATTAGGAGACTTTTCAGTCAAGCAATAATCACGTGCACCGCATGTGCTGAGCCTTCAAGATTACCACGCTAATACAGCTCTTCCCTGAGTTCCCTCTCACTCGCCCCCAATTCCTCATACGAAGCAATGCTCAACGCCGATCTCCTTCTCCACCGCCGCAACCTCTCACCTACACCGAAGAGCGGGCGCGTCCACGCATCATAAATACATTAGCCGGACTGCTAATTAACATTCGCACATATTGAAAGCAGTGCTAATTAAAGAAGCCATGCATCTACTGCATATGTTACTGCACAATAGGAGTAAAGCATCAAGTTAGTCCACTCCATAAACTTTAAGATTACATCATATATTGAATAAAAGAGAGCATACAAATGGTAGCTAATTGTGTTACATAATTAAACTATAAGGAGATTTGTCAAATGGTCTCTTATTAGAGACAAATTTATCATTTTGTCCCCTATAAAAGATTTAAGTGTTTTAGTACCACTATAGGGATAGAAGATTATAATACCCTTTTACCCTATATATATATATATATATATATATATATATATCAACCCCCCACCCTCCCAAAACACCCCCCAATTTGTCATTTGGTTGCCCGTCGCCGATCCAGGCTCCCCCGTCGCCGATCCGGGCTCCCACATCGCCGATCCTCTTCCCTCGTCGCCAATCCGCCTCCCCCACCGCCGATCCACCTCCCCCGCCGCCGATCCGGCCTCCCCCCGTCGCCGATCCGTATCCCCCGTCGTCGATCCGGGCTCCCCCGTCATCGATCCGGGCTCCCCCGTCGCCGATCCGTCTCCCACGTCACCGATCCGGGTTTCCCGTCCAGCCGAACGTACCGGGAGTTCGACGCCATCCTGTTGCTATCGACGGAGGGGAGAGCTTTTCAATTTTGTGGTTTTATTTTTTTGGTGGTACTTTTTCAATTTTGTGGTGCCTTTTCTATTTTGTTGCGGTAACTTTTCAATTTTTTTGTGGTACCTTTTAAGTTTTTTTGTGGTAGCTTTTCAATTTAATTGAAGTAACTACAAAAAAGGAATGGAAAGTAACTTCGAAAAAAACTAAAAAGAAACCACCAATCAGTAAGTACAAAATAAATGGTGGTAGTCATCATACAAAAAAAGAAATGGAAAGTAACTACAAAATGGAAAGTAACTTTCAAAAAAACTGAAAAGTTACTTTCAAAAAAACTGAAAAGTTACTACAAAAAACATGTAATTTTGCTATATACAACATTAAAAAGAAGCTATTAATGCATGCAAAACATTAATGAAGTCGAAATTATCACACCCACTTATGCATTTCTAAAACAATTTCATTTTTCAAAAACCACACCCACTTATCCACCCATTTATTTTGGATTCCAGGAAATGCCATCTTTGTCGATACTTTTTTTATTTGAAAGGGTATTTTGGTCATGAAAGTTACCATAATAACCCTAAAAAAGACTAAATGTTTTATAGATTTATTAGAAGACTGAGCAATAAAGATCTCCAAATGAGACTAAATGACAATTATATGTAAACTATACAATAGTAGTAGTAGTTTGTGAAGTGATCTGTTCACTTGTGACCGTGACTTCGCTGAAGTGGCTCAGACTAGTCTGCTGGCTGCTGCATGCTTTACTAACTTAAAGAGTGTCTAGGAAGTGTATAAAAAGAGCGATGCAAACTCACACGCATGAGTTCTAATTAACAAGCTTTGATGCTTATTGACAAAGTTATGTGGAGGATTTATAAAAGGCAATTTTGCATGCTAAAACAAATGAAGCTTCTCAGGCCACGTTTGTTTTGCTGGATATGATATAATCTCTTAGAAGATTGTATTGTAGGATATATTCTCCTAGGAGATAATGTGAGCGGCTAAACTCTTTTTCTGTGTTTGATAATACACCATAATGTGAGAAGATTTAATCAAATATTTAAATTTTTAAATTTTTTAATCAGAGGATCTCATCTCACGGGATTACATATCCCACCTCCCTATGGAATTATTTTATCCCATATACATGAGATATGTAGTCACAATGAGATTATTTATCCCAACCCTAAAAATACACCAAACGCAGAACAAAGTGAGGTCACATGATTACTAATCCTATCTCACCTATGATATCATGAAATATACGAGCCCGAGTTTAATATAGGCACATTGTAACTAAACAACTCTAACCATCTTCAGTTTTCGTGATTGAAATCTTTTTCAAGCATGATCTCGAATATTGTATAATTTTTCTACATTTTCTTCTCTCCATCCTATCCGATTCCCTATCATGATATTGAATATTTTAATAGTAGGTATCCAGATCTAGTTTTATATGAGAGGCATGAACTCTAAAAATAAGATACACAAACATAAAGATAGCCAGCAATTAATTGATAGATAGAACAATGAACAAAAATAAACACTTAAATGTTTGGGTAAGCCCACATGCATGAATTAATCTCTTGGAATCAAATGCATGCATGCATGCAGCACTGGATGTAGTAAAATCTTTCAATAAAATCTACTGCATGTCTTCCACCAATTAAGTCGTAGCTCCACAGATCCAATCAAATCTTGGAACCTCTATGTATATAGATGTGTACATCTTGAGCGGTTTATTGCGTAGCTATACAGAAGAACATGGCATCAATTACCCTAACATGGCATACTCTTCTTCCCATTCTCCTTTGCGCAATGCTATCGTTACTGTCCACGACCTCACATTCGCTTCGGCTTAGAATGATCCACAGAGATTCCATCTACTCACCACTCTACCCAGGCAACCTGACGGACGATCAATGGTTGGACCGCCTCCTTGAATACAACCAAGCTCGTGCTCAGTTTTATGGGCAAACGTTTTCTCCATCCAACTACACTGAAGAGCGGGCGCGTCCACGCATTATAAATTCAATCGCCGGACTCTATCTATTGGACCTCACCATCGGCACTCCAAGTAGCCTGCACCAACCCCGTAGGAGCTACTTCTTGATGATGGATACCGGTAGCGGTCTTGTGTGGACGCAATGCAAACCGTGCATACACTGTTGGCGGCAAGAAGCTGATATATTTGAACCGCGCAGGGATTCCATCACCTTCCGTCCTATTAGATGCGATCAAGAGGTATGTCATCTCAGCGGACATGGTTCACAATGCATCAATCATATATGCCAGTACACAACCGATTACGGCACACTAGGTGCTACATCCAAGGGCACTCTTGCTACTGAGACCATCGGATTTGCTTCCGATGACCCCAACAGGTTAGAGTTTGTTCCAAACTTCGTATTCGGTTGCGGTGATGACAACCGTGGCTTCCAATTTTCGCCGTATGTAGCTGGAATTGCTGGCCTCGGTATGTCGACATACTCTATGGCAAGGCAAATGGGAAATCGATTTGCATATTGTCTTAAGCGATCCATGACTCCGGGTGTGTTGAAGCTCGGGGATGAAGCTATTCTTGAAGGCCACAATATCAAGACTATTCCTTTCATCCATGTTCAAGGTGTTGACCATTATTACCTTCCTTTGGTCGACATAAGTATCGCTGGACACCGTATAGGGTTCCCCTCAAACACCTTCAACACATATTACGAGCATGGCAGGTTGATGGGAGGATTCGTCCCTGACACAGGGGTTCCATACTCCAACTTCATGCCCGGCCCTTATGAAAGGATCAAGCATGCCTTCAAAGAACACTTCCGTTCTTACCAGCTTGTGGAGGTTACTCATCGAGTTTTTGAAGTATGCTACAGGAAACGTGGTCGTATGCGTGACGTATACCCTAGCATGACATTTCATTTCGCGAACGGGGTCAACTTGGAGGTGGATTCAAAAGAAGTGATTCTGGACCAGCGTCTTATGTTCTGTGTCGCAATGCAGAAGATGGATTATGTGAATTTGTTAGGAGCCTATCAGCAGTACGACTATCGCTTCTCATTTGATCTCCAAAGCAGAACCATGGCTTTCGGTCCTGGAGATGTATGATGGAAGCTTGAGGGTGTATGTTGTTTCAGAGCAAATAAAAAAAAATAGTTAATTGGTGATAACACCAGTTTAACAAAAATTATCATAAAAAACCTCATTAGTTTAGTTTTTAAGGTCATAACCCCATTTAATAGATTTATTTGACTGATGTAATTAAAAAAAGACTAAAATGCCCCCCTCCTCTAACCCTCGCATTATCTCCGGCCCCTTCTAACCCTCACATGGGATCTCCGGCGACCCTCTACAATGGTAGCCACGAGTACATGGACCACTACAATGGTAGCCACGACGATGGTGGTTACTATGGCGGCAACAATAACAACAGGGGTGGCGGCGGAGAGTTGTGGGCGGAGGAGGACGAGGAGGAGGTGGGGTTGGGCACCGGAGGGGTGATGATCCTGCCGCACCAGCTGCTGTGGAGAACATCGCCGCCGCCGTTGTTGCGACAACGGTGGCAGAGCTGAAGGAGGTGCTTGCCGCGAGGAAGAAGAAAGAAGAAGGGAATCTAGTGGGTGGGGTGTTGGAGGAGATGAGGGAAATCAAGTGGCGGGGCTTCGGGAAGGTGGTGGGCACCACGGGGGTCGTACTGGCCATCATCGCCGGCTCCAGCATTGCCTTAACTCACCGTTAACGCCATCCTCGCCGAGATCTCTAACCGGGTGTTTGTCGGCAGGGGGCCGGCGGATTTCAGCCCTCCCCGCCTCTACAACCCTTCCTTGGACCCATCAGACTTCACCTCCCCGCCGGCCTCCAGCTCCGCCCAGCCCCCGGATCCGACGCCCCCTCGCCTCTACAACCCTTCCTCCGACCATCTTCGAGCCCGATCCGGCCGCTTGAGCCAGCTCTGGATCCGATGAGGCGATGGCTTGGGAGGCGAGCCGGGGGTGGAGATAGAGGAAGAGAAGCCGGGAAAAATAGGGAAACAAGGTAGAAAAATAGGAAAAAAGTGGTGGAAAAATAGGAAAAAAGTGGTGCAATCCGGCGGCCGAGGTTCGTCGGAGCTTGATCGCCGGCGGAGAGGGCTCTTCGGGGGTGGAGGACCGGTGCATTTGCGTTCGTGGGGGTGTCAGGAGTTGATCCACTGGGTCCGATCATGGAATACGGCTCCGAGGTGGCCGGATTTAGAGGCGGCGGCGCGGTGGTTTTGGGTGGGTTTGGTCGGCACCGGAGGAGACATCTGCGAGGGTGGAGAAGGTCGGAAGTGGGTTGAGGAGAAGATTTAGGTGAGTTTAGAGGTTGTTTGGAGGCGTTGATGTGGTCGGAGTGGCGGCGACGGAAGGTGGTCGGCGGTGGGTTGATGCCGGCGTCGGAGAGGAGGGCAATAGAGATGTTTGACGTCGAGAATGGAGTGGGGGAGATGATAGGAGTAGTTTTCGGGTGATTTTAGGGTGGTTCGGTGGCGGGAGAGTGGCGGACGGCGAGAAGGCCGGAGCGGCTCGAGGTGGAGCCGATCAAAGCCGCAAACAAGCAGGGATGATGTAGTCCCGGCTTGCGGGTGAGCCGCGCCGAGCCGGCCGAGGAAGAGAGAGAATCAATGGGAAAATCGGGAAAATTAGAAAAAAAAAATACAAAAAAATTAGGAAAAAATTGGGAAAAATTAGTAAAAAGTGAGAAAAAAACACGGGAATAAAATATTAGAAGTGAATTCATTAATCTGAGATCTTGACTCGGTTCATTACTCCGAAGTGATACGAAAAAGCGGTAGAAAATAGGGAAAATATGGAAGAAGATAAAGAAAATTACAGAATGAAAGTGGGGGTGATTGAAGAAACTCTTAAAGGAGAATTTTAGCCAATTAAGTTGTAATTTGAAGAGTTAAAAAGATGTAAATGCATGAAGATGAAAATGCATTTTAAAAAATAAATGAATTAAGAAAGATGAAAATGAATTTAGAAAGATCAAAATAGAGTTAAGAAGATCAAAATAAAGTTAAAAAAAAGAAAATACATTTAAAATGATGAAAATAGAGTTAAAATAATGAAAATGTATGAAAGATGAAAATGAATTCAGAAAGATGAAAATGAATTTTGAAAGATGGAAATAAATTCATAAAGATGAAAATAAATTGTCAAAGATAAAAATGAGTTTATAAAGATGAAAATGAACTAAGAAAGATGAAAATGAATTTAGAAAGATGAAAATGAATTTAGAAAGATGAAAATGAATTGTCAAAGATGAAAATGAATTATCAAAGATGAAAATGAAATAAAAATGAATTGAGAAAGATGAAAATGAAATAAAAATGAATTGTCACAGATGAAAATGAATTGAGAAAGATGAAAATGAATTTAAAAAGATGAAAATGAATTTAAAAAGATGAAAATGAATGTAAAAAGATGATAATAGAGTTAAAATGATAAAAATAAAGTTAAAAAAGATGAAAATGAAGTTAAAAATGATGAAAATAGACTTAAAAAGATGAAAATGTATGAAAGATGAAAATGAATTCAGAAAGATGAAAATGAATTTAGAAAGATGAAAATGATTATAAAAAGATGAAAATGAATTCAAAAAGATGAAAATGAATTTAGAAAGATGAAAATGAATTTAGAAAGATGAAAATGAATTTAAAAAGAGGAAAATGTAAGAAAGATGAAAATGAATTCAGAAAGATGAAAATGCATTTAGATAGATGAAAATGCATTTAGAAATATGAAAATGAATTCAGAAAGATAAAAATGATTTTTGAAACATGAAAATGCATTTAAAAAGATGAAAATGAATTCAGAAAGATGAAAATGCATTCAGAAAGATGAAAATGAATTTTGAAAGATGATAATTAATTCAGAAAGATGAAAATGAATTGTCAAAGATAAAAATGAGTTTAGAAAGATGAAAATGAACTAAGAAAGATGAAAATGCAGGAAAGATGAAAATGAATTGTCAAAGATGAAAATGAATTGTTAAAGTTGAAAATGAATTGTCAAAGATGAAAATCAATTTTCAAAGATGAAAATGAAATAAAAATGAATTGAGAAAGATGAAAATGAAATAAAAATGAATTGTCAAAGAAGAAAATGAATTGTCAAAGATGAAAATGAATTTAGAAACATGAAAATAGAGCTAAGAAGATCAAAATAAAGTTAAAAGAAAGAAAATACATTTAAAATGATGAAAATAGAGTTAAAAAGATGAAAATGTATGAAAAATGAAAATGAATTCAGAAAGATGAAAATGAATCGTCAAAGATAAAAATGAGTTTAGAAAGATGAAAATGAACTAAGAAATATGAAAATGCAGGAAAGATGAAAATGAATTCAGAAAGATAAAAATGATTTTTGAAACATGAAAATGATTTTTGAAATATGAAAATGCATTTAAAAAGATGAAAATGAATTCAGAAAGATAAAAATGCATTCAGAAAGATGAAAATGAATTTTGAAAGATGAAAATTAATGCAGAAAGATGAAAATGAATTGTCAAAGATAAAAATGAGTTTAGAAAGATGAAAATGAACTAAGAAAGATGAAAATGCAGGAAAGATGAAAATGAATTTAGAAAGTTGAAAATGAATTGTCAAAGATGAAAATGAATTGTCAAAGATGAAAATCAATTTTCAAAGATGAAAATGAAATAAAAATGAATTGAGAAAGATGAAAATGAAATAAAAATGAATTGTCAAAGATGAAAATGAATTGTCAAAGATGAAAATGAATTTAGAAAGATGAAAATAGAGTTAAGAAGATCAAAATAAAGTTAAAAAAATGAAAATACATTTAAAATGATGAAAATAGAGTTAAAAAGATGAAAATGTATGAAAGATGAAAATGAATTCAGAAAGATGAAAATGAATTTTGAAAGATGAAAATAAATTCAGAACGATGAAAATGAATCGTCAAAGATAAAAATGAGTTTAGAAAGATGAAAATGAACTAAGAAATATGAAAATGCAGGAAGGATGAAAATGAATTTAGAAAGATGAAAATGAATCGTCAAAGATGAAAATGAAATAAAAATGAATTGTCAAAGATGAAAATGAATTGTCAAAGATGAAAATAAATTGAGAAAGATGAAGATGAATTTAAAAAGATGAAAATGAATTTAAAAAGATAAAGAGGAATTTAGAAAGATGAAAATGAATGTAAAAAGATGAGAATAGACTTAAAATGATAAAAATAAAGTTAAAAAAGGTGAAAATAAAGCTAAAAATGATGAAAATAGACTTAATATGATGAAAATGTATGAAAGATGAAAATGAATTCAGAAAGATGAAAATGAATTTTAAAAGATTAAAATGAATTCAGAAAGATGAAAATGATTTTAGAAAGATGAAAATGAATTTAGAAAGATGAAAATGATTTTAGATGAAAATGCACTTAAAAAGATGAAAATGAATTTAAAAAGATGAAAATGCAAGACACACTGTTCATTTTCATCTTTGTTGATCAATTTTCATCTTTATATTCATTTGTATCTTTTTGTTCATTTTCATTGAGTTGCTCGTCGTGCAAGGCGCTCTGCTGGACTTCCTCACAACAAAAACCGCCTTCACTCGGCCGCCGGCACTTCCGCCTGTGCCCCCGGAGCCATTGCGGGCGAAACGCCAGATATTGATATTAATCTCCGCCACGCTGCCGCCGGCGACCCCAGCCTTCCTCTCCCGACCACCCGTGCAAGAGATAGACGCCGTATGGCAGTCCACCTCCGTCGAATATAATAAAAAAAGACTAAACTGCCATGACGACCATCCCCTCCAGCGAGGCCCTCTTCCCCAACCATCTCCCATCTCCTTCTTTCATCTTCTCCAACATCATCACCACCTACTCCCCTCCCCCCTCATCTTCCCTCCTCTAAACCTTGCAGCCACCACTCTCTCATCAACCGCAGCCATCACCACCATCTCCAACCCCAGCGACCACCGTTCTCCATTAATCCCGACGAAACCCCTCCCGCAGCCCCTTTCCTCATTCCCCGGTGAAGTCACATCCACCCGCGGCTCCTCCTCTTCGTCCCGACGCCATCGCGACCTCCCTGAAGTCCTCCAAACCAACGAGGCCCTTCCCAGTCATCAGCATCCCCACTCCGAGCTCGACCGTCGTTGAGATCCTCCACCCCCTTTGGATCAAGCACCCTGCCGCCCCGTCTTCCCCAACGACGCTCACTGACGGGCCTTGACGCCGCCCGACGAAGCTCGACATCGTCCGCTGCCCTCCTCACCGCACTCGTTACCAAAGTTTTGGAGCCGCAGCAGTGGTTTCTCTCTCAAGATCCGACTGTGCTCGTGGCCGGATCTGGGAGGGTGATGGATCTTGGGCGGATCGGTGTTGGATCTCGTCGGAGAAAACAGAGAAGACTGTTGCGGCCGAGAGAGGGATGACGCCGGGCGTTAGATCTCATCGGAAGTACGCCAGGGAAGGAGAGGCGGGGTCACGATTCTCATATCCGAGGTCGGGAGGGTTGCCGCAGGGGAGATCGCCAGGGAAGGTGGTGGTCGCTGGAGTGGGTGGGCGGCAGAGAAGGTGAGGGCTGTCTCGCCAGAGGAGAGAGAGGAGAGGAAGGAGAGAGAAAATGATGGTATAAAAAAAAAGAAAAATAAAGCAAGGGTATTATTGTCATTTTGTGGTGTCTTGGGGTTATTCATCTAAAAGCAGTGAAGATGGAGTTTTTACCAAGATGTATGGGGCTCTGGACAAGGAGCGGGGCTAGATTTGGGCCCTGACCTAATACCCCTTTATATGGCTAATTGCGGAAAAGATTCTAACCGAACAAGCAACTAATTCCTATTGCTAGCTTCTAATCAATTAAGAAAATCAAACCTTGCCATTAAAATGCTAAAACAGAATCCTACTCATCTAAGCAACCTAAACTAACGTAACAAAGGATGAAAGTAATTAAGATTGTAAGAAGAACAACTAATGCCTTTGGAATGGAGCATTCAAATCTTCTGGTGGCATTTGAACACAGTCAAGCCTATTGACATCTCATGTGGTCGGTTATACTTGGTGGAATGGAGAATAGTACCATTCAGTGGGATTTTGTTTTCTTGGGACCCTTGCGTGATGCTTCTCTCTTACTTGATCTTTTGGATGAGGACTCCTTCTACAGTAGTTCCATCCACTTTGTGGTATCTCAATGCGAAGAGTGTCACCTTGATCTTGGCTTGTGATAATTCCATTTCTTCAGCCATGTCTTCTTAAACTAGGTGCACTTTTCACGATTCTTGGGCTATAGACCCATGCATGTCATGCTCTCATTGACGCTGCTTCTGCCAAGGTTTTCGACGCTGAGCTTTGGCTCCTTCGAGGCTGTTGTGTTCTCGATACCATTTTTGACTCTCTCCCCTTGTGGGTCCCAATTCCAATGATTTGTACCCATGCCTCGTTAGGCCATACAGCTCTAGAAAATATGCCTATGGTTAGTGATACCATAATTCAATCAAGGACTACAGTGCCGTTGGCTTGTATTTGCCGGTGCCGGCGCCTTGCAGATCCTTTGTGCTAACGGCTCAGATAAGGTGTGGGAGAGACAGGGTTAGAGAAGGTGAGAGTGAGAGAGAAAGGAGAAGGATCAAGAGGAGAGGAGCAGGAAAGGAGAGGAGAGGATTCTGGTGTCTCTAGGATCCGTCAAAGGAGTCGACTGCTCAGCACACAGCAGCTAGCGGCACAGTAAACCATATTTTGAATCACGTTAATTTCAAGCCATAGAAATTACCATAAGAACTCTTTATTTTCACCTTCTTTTAGATGCCTTTTTGCTACGGAGTAAACTAGCTGACCTTTGAAGCTTAGCACTAGTACATGAACTGGCGCGGCTGTGTTGCGCCTTAAATTTCCAATTTCTTAATAATCGGTGGAAAATACTAGAGCAACAGTTTTCAAATGTCATATAGTTTTCTTAATGCTTTTATCTAAAAGGAGACGTGCTTCCCGTACAAGTTATTTATATTTCGTTTTCCTATAATATCCACGGAAGATCAATTGACACTTGCATATTCCTGAAATGTAGTGGGACATCATTGATTTTCTGCAGATATCTATCAGTTGATTCACCCATGATAAGGGCTTTTGGCTTCTTAGGTATCAATCCTGAGTAATGGTCTAGGGTGGAGAATAAGACTGATTCATTTTAATTTGTTTCTTTATCCCTCGGGTAATCTTTTTCTTTCACTTTAATGCCTCACATAGTCTATTGGACAATAAAGGGCATTAGATCTCCAAAGCAAAAGTCATGCTTTGCACTTGTTTTTCCAGAGCCTGCTGGGGTAAACAATTCAGCTGCATCGTCATCCCCATTGATGCACCTTCGTCACCGTGGCCATGGCCGTCGTTGTCTACTGACGTAAAAGGGCCGTTCGGTCGACGTCGAGCCCTGGAATTCTTTCAGGTGATCGAAGGCGAGACGCCTCTTCCAGCTGCTGTTGAGAGTTTGTTAATTACGATGGGGGTTTGTGGCTCAGCATGTTTCATATTCTAGAGAGAAGTTGGCAGTGGTCTACTGGAAAATATATTTTTGATCAACTTTTAACACATGGAAATAGTTAAATTAGGTAAAGGTTCTAAAGGATATGGCTAGTGGCCTTAGATTAAGTGTTGGCAACATCAAACACATACAATTGGGTGAGCATGGAGGGTATTGAGTTCCGTAGTACTTTTGCATCATCCATTTGTACACACATATATATAGCTTTGAGAAAAGTTTGATGCTTTTTGAAGCTTGCCTAACCTGCAATTAATTAGATCAAGACAACCTGCTTCAAATATGAATATATACATCAGATTTAACTGCAGATATTAAAGGTTTTTTTTTCAAGTTAGATGGAATCACAAAAAAGATGGATGACATGAGTCTCACCTGAGATTCTGAGACATGTCTTGAGACTACCATCGTATGAACGAATCAATTTTCGACAAACCATTGTAAAACATCAAGAATAATTCTCGGCAGTTTGATCAGAATGACATTCTCATGTAAAGAACACATAAGTTAGTCATATCAAGAGGATCAGGAAACAATTTGATGTGGTGCTTCCGCATTAAACGATGCGTTTGGCACCGCCGCGGGATCTGGCGGATGGGCGGCGTTCGATTTGAAATCCGCCGGAGCGGATTCCACGGATCCCATTCCACGGATCCGGATCCGTTGGAGCCAAACGCCCCCCAAAGTAGATAACATTGCAAATGCGTGTTTCTTCTCCTCCTCGCTTGAGCTTCTCGGCTGAGTTGAGGAACCGACGAGGAAGCTGGCGATCCCATTGAAAGCAGTGCGAATTAAAGAAGCCATGCATCTACTGCATATGTTACTGCACAATAGGAGTAAAGTATTAAGTTAGTCTACTCCATAAACATTAATAATATATCATGTATTGATGACTCCACTGTAGAACATAAAAATGAGCATAGATATGTTAGCTAATTGTCATACGTAATGAAACTATAGACTATAGTATTAGTTTATAAAGTGATTTGATCACTTGTTAATGTGACTCTCCTGAAGTGGCTTAAATTAGTCTGCTGGCCTGCTGCTTTAATTATGAGCGTCTGGAAGCGTATAAAAAGAGCACCGATAAACATTCGGTTTCTAATGAAAGGTGCGAGCGAGCTGACGTTACAATTGGAAGGTAATTATGAGGACTAAATTGATTAAATTAGAAATGCATAGACTTAATAAACATTCTAATGAAATTATAAAGTACTAAAAGCTATTTTAGCTTATAATTAACAAGCGCAGGTGCTTATCCATTAGAGCGCTGATTTGTAGACATGGTCTAAATCATGTATATTACACACGCGGTCTAATCGATAGTGGAATACCGATCAATTGATCTAATCCATCGCTGAGGTACCGATGGATTAGATCAATCAATTGGTATCTCACTACCGATCCAATCAATCGGTATAATCAATCGGTATATTCAATCGATAATGAGGTACCGATTGATTGATCTATTTCATCGATAATCAATCGAGTACTACCGATTGATTGAACTATCCACTAAGCTATGTGGAGGATTTATAAAAGGCAATTGGGCATGCTAATTGCTAAAGCAGATAAAGCTTCTCAGAGTGGTATATATATAGGTACATTGTAACTAAACAATGTTAATAATCTTCTTGTCTTTGTCATTGCAATCTTTTTCATGATGTCAAATATTGTAGTGCTTTTCTATAATTTCCTTCCATCCAGCCCACCCGATTCCTCGTCATGCTCGCAATGGAGTTTAGTAGTAGGTATCTAGATCTAGCTTTGTATATGAGAGGCAGGAGCTTCAAACATAAGATAGACAAACAGAAAGATAGTCAGTACTTGATAGATAGAACACAACGAACAAAGATGAACAATTAAATGTTCGGGTAAGCCCACATGCATGAATTAATGACTTGGAATCAAATGCATGCAGCACTGGATGCAGTAAAATCTTTCAAGAAAATCTACTGCATGTGGTCCACCAATTAAGTCATAGCTCCACAGATCCAATCAAATATTGGAACCTATGTATATATAGATGTGGGCTAAATTATGTATTAGTACCCTGTAGTTTCGGTCAACTTTTTATATGGTCCCTAAAGTTTAATTTCGTGACATTGAGTCCCTCGATTTTATTTTTGGTTCTCATGTGGGCCTCCACCCCAACTTCCGTCGGCTAACTAACGGCAAAAGGGGTCACGTGCGCCGCACGTGACCCCCTTTCCGTCAGCTAACGGCAGCTGCAACAGCGTTATCACCCTAACATATTCTATCGTCCTCTCCATCTCCATCAGGTTTCCAAAGCTCCCCTCACTGGCGATCAACGCATTTTGAGTGGCGATCACCGGCGTTCTGAGTGGCGGCGTTCTGAGTGGCGATTATCCGCAGCCATGGTCCCGAGATAGGTATTTCCCACCCGCCATCTTCCTCCGAATGGGCTTTGGAGGTTAGGGTTCCTGCTGAATGGAAACGAGAGACCACCCCACCTGGATAAGCGCCGACGGAAGGTGAAATAGGGGCTTTTGTGTTCAATTTCATGCCCTAGGTGCCATAATATCATAGGGGGGAGGAGATTTGGACACTTCTACGGCACCAATCGAGGTCAACATCACTAGACGGAAGGTTTGATAGTGTAGTTGTCTTAAATTGGGCAATTTGTTTGCTTTAGCATGTTTTATGCACTCAATTTATGATTAAATTCGCTTCTTTTACTCTTAGGATGTCATCGTCCACTGTCTCGTCCTCCTCTACACCTTCACCACCTCCACTTGTTTGTGATTGCGGGCTGCGAGCCAAGTTAAGGATATCTTGGACCACAACAAATCCTGGGCGAAGATTTTTTGGATGCCCAAACTACTCGGTTGATTTATAATGCAATCCATTTGTTGTGAGTTGATGTTTGAAAAAATGTATTGTGATGAGTACATCTCAACGTGCAGGAACATGGTGGGTGCAATTACTTCAGCTGGGCTGATGGGAAAGTGGGTGAGCGTGGGAATGTAATAATCAATGAACTGAAGATGGAGATGAAGATGAAGATTCAGAAATTGGAAGTGGAACTGGAGCAGCTGAGGCTGAAAGAGGCAGACCTTTTTACCCAAAACCAGTTGCTAATAGTAATGTGCAAGTCCAGAGATGATGGAATTGCGAAGATGGAGATGGATATCAAGAAACTTAAATATGGAAAGAAGATACTGCAGTTCATTGTAGTGTTTTTAGTTTTTTGTATCTTTATATATTGAGTGAGGAAGCTTGAGTCTGCAGTATGTGTTGAATTGGAGCTGTGTAATCAACATTCGTGTATGAATTCCTATGTAATCAACATTCTTGTATTCCGGTTGGATTGCTAAGTTTTTTGCATCATTACATATTCCTGTGTAATCAACATTCCTGTATTCCTGTTGAATTGCTAAGTTAACGAAATAGAATTGGAGCTGTTAATGAAGATGATATAGCAAGTTAATGAAGAACAATAGAGTACTATTATAGAGACCTGCTACTAATTAAGAAAAGGAACAAGTAAAGGATAGCACACCATTGAGCAATGTAGAACCCTACATTGAGCAAATAACACTGGATTACACTGGATTACAAACATTCTTACTAGCACTGGATTACAAACATTCAGTCAATAATAGCCCATAGATGATGTTTTAGTTAAAGACATATTTGTCATCCACAAAAAGAAAATTACACTGGATTACAAATATTCTTAAGTCAACAAACATAGAGCTATCAGTCAACAAACACATTTGAAGTCCCAGCTGGTCTTGGAGTGGTGAATGGTGCATTTACTGGCATTCCCTCCCAGTCAACAAACATAGAGCTATCAGATTGGGGGGGTTGGCTGGGGCCAGGTGTGAAGTGATCTGTCTGGCTTGGAGCCCTCCCTCCTGGAACCCAGCCTTGCCTTACTCCCACTGCTCCCCTTCCCCTTCCTGCCGGTCTCCCTCTTCCTCTAGATGCTGTTGCTACATCTCCTACTACTGATGTTCCCCCCTCCATTCCAGATCCTGATCCTCTTCCTCTGCCTCTTCCAACTGGTCTCCCTCTTCCTCTGGATGCAGCTGGCACATCCCCCCTTGATGTTCCTCCTCTCCCTCTGCCTTGTCTACCAACTGAAGTTGCCCTCCCTCCAGGGATCCAGGCTTGTCTTGCAGCCATGTTTGATCTAGGTGGAACTCCAACTAGGTTGTTGTCACCCTGCACAGCTTAAGCATTAACCATGATGCCAGTTGCTAAACACATGCTAAATACAGAATAAAACATTTGCTGAAACATTTGCTTACTCATTAAAAGGCAACCAGATGAAATTGGAAGTTTGTTGCTCATTAAAAGGCTACGATTATTAAGTCTGGAAGTTTGGATATAGTCTTGTAATTAAAAGGCTACGATTATTAAACACATGCTAAATACAGAAGAAAACAACACTCACAGTCATCTCCACATGATGTAAATTGGATAGATTGATGTCCACATTGTCTGCTGTCATGACATGCCCCCTGCCTCTTCCCCTTGGGCCCACAGACCTTCTTCCCCTACCAGTCTACCAGGTGAAGACAATAACATTAATCAGTCCTCAAGAATCCACAAATTTGAAGATTTGAAGAGCATTCATTTACAGTCAGCAATCAACTTACATTCGAGGGGTGGTAGGACCTTGCCATTGGAGTGCCAGCATGGGGCCCATATCCGACTGGTGGTGGTATGCTGGTCCCCCCACCCCTTTCTTGGGACCTGAACTCTGAGTGTGTCCTACCAGGCTTGGGGCATGGAGGTCTTTTGCATGTTCTTTTGTTGTGACCCCATGTCCAACAGTTTGTGCATCTAACAGTTGTATTCCTTCTCATCACCTTGCTATTGCTTGTACTTTCATCTGGAGCCCTTTTTCTCAACTTCTTAGGTCTACCAGGTGGTTTTCTGTATACTGGGGGCTTGATGTCATCATCTCCAATCTTTGGCCACAACTTAGGCCCATTAATAGGTCTTATGTTGCTCTGGTATGCAAGTATGTATGTTTCCTTCTTGCACCAGGCATGTACATAATCCTCTGGCCTTTCTTTGGAGTGAAAAATACAAGTGATTGCATGGCAACATGGGATGCCAGTCAAATCCCATTTCCTACAGCTACAACTCATCTCATTCAAATCAACTATGAACTGGTCTGCCAACCAAGATACCTCAAATCTCTTTTCTCCAGAATATTTGCACACCCATATATTGACAGCCCTCTTGATATCCTCCAGCTTTTTCTGTATTCTTGGACAAATGTCCCCATCAAATGCTATCATCTGCTCTCTCTTAATCCTCATCCTTGTCATAAGTTTGACTCTAATCTCCTCTAACATGGTAATGATAGGCTTCTTCTTTGCCTCAAGAATAAATTTGTCGAATGCTTCTGCCATGTTGTTAGCCAATAAATCACACTTTGGGTAGAAATCAAAGGCATGCCTGCACCACCATGTGGGTGGCAATTTCATCAGATAGCTGTGGGCCTCTGGGTCAATATTCTTAAGCCCATCCATCACTTCATCAAAATAGGCCTTGTTGGTGGCCCTGGCTGCATCCCACATCAACATCTTAAGCATCAAGCCCTTGTGCAACTTGTTAAAGTTGGCATACAAATGCCTCACACAGAACCTATGGTCCGTACCAGGCATAAGGTCCTGCATGGCTGGAATCAGACCCTGCAACAATCATCACAGGACCAAAAAAACAAACATGAGTTTTATACTGGAAATAATTATATAGTAGCATTTATCACCTATGAATGAACCACATGTGCTCACCTTTTGCTGGTCTGTGATGAAGGTCCACTTATTATCTTGTGCTGAGCCTATGTCAGACAATAAGAGCTCCAAGAACCATGTCCATGAGTCTCTGGACTCAGTCTCGACTATGGCATAACAGATAGGAAACATTTGGTCATTCCCATCCCTTCCTATGGCTGCAAGAAGTTGCTGCCCATGACATGGTCCTTTAAGATGACAACCATCTAGGCCAATTAAAGGCCTACAACCAGCCAGGAAACCTCTTTTGCAAGCATCAAAGCAGATGTAAACCCTCTCAAAAATAGAATGGGTCCCATCTTCAGCTCTGTTTGTCTTCACAATGCATGTGCTACCTGAATTACTCCTTAAAATCTCATGGCAGTAAGCTCTAATACTGCCATACTGATCAGCAAAACTACCCTGGATCTTTGTCCTAGCTTTCCTTCTCACATTATATGCTTGGCTTGGTGAGATGTCAACTATGAAATCCCTCTTCACCTTCTGTATTAGTGTGTCCAGCTTCATGTCAGGGTCAATTCTAAAATCACACAAGTACTTTTCAGCTAACCATGTAGAGTTAACAAGGCTATTCTTGTAAGTCCTGCAGCAGCAATGCCTATCAATCAATGTTTTGATCTGAAAAGTTTGTTGGTTCTGCATAGGGGAGGCATGGACTCTCCAGGGGCAACCATCTCTGCACTTGGCTGTGACTCTTGCTGCTGCATTCCTTACAAACTCCACATTGAACCCTCCTCTAATTGCATACTCTCTTACAAAGTCTCTAAATACTTTTGCAGAGGGGAATTTGGTCCCCACCACCATTTTAACACCCCCCTGCAAGTCAGTTTCCTGGTTGAAGACTGGGTAGGAATCTACCTCATCATCTGAAGAGCCACACAGACTGATTAGCTCATCACTTGGCAAATAATCTGAAACTTCTCTCTCCCCTTGATCATCCACACCAACATTAGCTTTTCCTCCCATTTCATCCTCAGCATCTCCCCCAGCCTTAGTAGATCCCCCAGCATCCTCACCCCCATCTTGTCCTCCCATTTGATCACCACAGTTGGATGCTAGATGAGGCTTATAATCTATGTCATTCTCATCATCATCACTACTGCCTTCAACTAAAGGGTCATATTTAGCAGCCTCATTATCAGTGCTGCTGTCTGAGTCAACCTGGTAAGCACCTTGATCATCAGCTTTGCCAATATCATCCAGCTCGTATTCATCAGCAAACACAGGTGCCTCATCGACGCAATGATCAGAATAGACATGGACTTCACCAGCACTACTGCCAAGGCTAGCCATCTCTAAAACATGCTTATCTGTTGCTAAAGGCCTAATACCAAATTCCATACTAACCCCAGGTCTCACATACCACAGCGTGAACATTGTTGCATGGCCCAATTCTCTCATCATGTGCCCAATTTCTATCAAACTCAGCTGATCAGGGTCACAGTTGTCAAAAACATCTACCTTCCCCCCTTCATATGTAATGCGACTGTCTGCATGCATCAAGAAACCCCCATGGTGGACATGCATGTTAAATGGTTCCACATCCCCTTGATTGGCCATCCTGGACCTGAAACATGAACAAGATTGACTATTTTAACACTTGGAAAGCATGCCCCATGATATGGAAAAGTAAACATACCACAATTAGCATGCCCCACATGCTAAAGTAACCCACTGCAAAACTCCCCTAACCCATCCCCAAGCCTCATAGAGACACGGATGCAGACAATAAAAAAATCGAGGTAAGAAATCCAGCATTCCACATAAATTACGGTTGCAAACAATAACCAAATCGCTAAAAAAATCCTACCACAAATAAGAAATCACTATCAAATCTCACACACGGTTCAAGACATTAAACAAATCAAAGAAAGAAATCCAACATTCCACGTAAATCAAGATAAATGATACCCTAGCTAATACTACCTGCCGTTGTAGGGCTCATACCTGTCTCAGGACGACGTTTGGGGATGATCGCCACTCAGACCTTCGTGATCGCCACTCAAAATGCGTTGATCGTCGGTGAGGGGAGCATTTTTGGCGTTGATCGCCGGTGAGGGAAACCCGATGGAGAGGGCTATGGCATTTGGCGATTTTGAATAGAATATGTTTGGTTTCGCAGTTCGAGGCAGTTTTTCGCGGTTGGGTTTCGCGGTTCTGTTGCAGCTGCCGTTAGCTGACGGAAAGGGGGTCACGTGCGGCGCACGTGACCCCTTTTGCCGTTAGTTAGCCGACGGAAGTTGGGGTGGAGGCCCACATGAGAACCAAAAATAAAATCGAGGGACTCAATGTCACGAAATTAAACTTCAGGAACCATATAAAAAGTTGACTGAAACTACAGGGTACTAATACATAATTTAGCCTATAGATGTGTATATCTTGACTGGTTTATTGCGTAAAGAAGAACATGGCATCAAGTACCCTAACATGGCATTCTCTTCTTCCCATTCTCCTTTGGGCAATGCTATTGTTACTGTCCTCGACCTCACATTCGCTTCGGCTAAGAATGATCCACAGAGATTCCATCCACTCACCACTCTACCCAGGCAACCTGACGGACGATGAATGGTTGGACCGCCTCATCGAATACAACCAAGCTCGTGCTCAGTTTGATGAGCCAACGTTTTCTCCATCCAACACACTGAAGAGCGGGCACGTCCACGCATCATAAATACCTTGGCTGGTCTCTATCTACTACACCTCGCCATCGGCACTCCCACTAGCCCGCGTGCAACCCGTAGGAGCTACTTCTTGATGATGGATACCGGTAGCGGCCTCGTGTGGACACAATGCAAACCGTGCAAACACTGTTGGCCGCAAGAAGCTCATATGTTTGAACCGCGCAAGGATTCTATCACATTTCGTCCTATCAGATGCGATCAAGACATATGTCATCTCAGCGGACATGGTTCGCAATGCATCAATCATATATGCCATTACACAACCGATTACGGCACACTAGGTGCTACATCCAAGGGTTTTCTTGCTACTGATACCGTCGGATTCTCTTCCGATGTCCCCAATAGGGTGGAGTATGTTCCAAACTTCGTATTCGGTTGCGGTGATGATAACCGTCACTTCCAATTTTGGCCATATGTAGCTGGAATTCTTGGGCTCAGTATGTCGCCATACTCTATGGCAAGGCAAATGGGAAATCGATTTGCATATTGTCTTAAGCGATCCATGACACAGGGTGTGTTGAAGCTCGGGGATGATGCCATTCTCCGAGGGCAGGACATCCAGACTACTCCTTTCATCGATCTTCAAGGTGTTGACCACTATTATCTTCACCTGGTGGACATAAGCATCGCAGGACACCATATCGGGTTCCCCTCAAACACCTTCAACACATACTACGAGCATGGCAGGTTGATGGGAGGATTCGTCCCTGACACGGGGGTGCCATACTCTAACTTCATGCCCGGCCCTTATGAAAGGATCAAGCATGCCTTCAAAGAGTACTTCCATCGTTTCGAGTTTGTAGAGGCTACTCATCAAGTTTTTGAAGTATGCTACAAAGAACCTCGTAGTAGTTTCCATGTATACCCTAGCATGACTTTTCATTTCGCGAACGGGGTCAACATGGAGGTGGAACCAGAACAAGTGATCGTGAGACAACGTCATATGTTCTGTGTCGCAATGCAGAAGATGCCTTATGTCAATCTCTTAGGAGCTTATCAGCAATACAACTTTCACATCTCATTTGATCTCCAAAGCAGAACGATGGCCTTCGCTCGTGCGAATTGTATCACGGAAGCTTGAGGGTGTATGTTATTTTCATAGCATATTTGCTTCAGAGCAAATAAAAAATTATAAACGGCAACCAATAGCTAAAGGGCAATGAGTTAAACAATATTGAGAGAATCTTCTTATTGGCATAAATCAACAAATTTTAGTATGATAAAATGAATAGGCATTTAGTGGAGATCTTTAGCAGCAGCCGCATATAAATTCACCCTCTATTAATTGTACTCCTAGCGATATTGCATGGTTTGACACCCGTTAGAGATAGTGTTGGTGCTGGTCTTTGCTCCAAAAGACTATCAATGTGGGTTGTGCTAAAACAAATGAAGCTTCTCATTGTGTTGTATATATATGTACATTCTAACCAAACAATTAACGTTAACAATCTTCAGTCTTCGTCATTTTCAATCTTTTTCATGATCTCGAATTGTGCTGTTTTTCCACAATTTTCTTCTCTCCGTCATGCTAGCAGTACTGGAGTTTAATACTAGGCTAATTACTTTGTCTGCTTTCGTTCGACGTCAAGCTCTGGAACACTGTCAGGTTTCGCGCGGAAGTATCGAAGGCGTGACGAGACGCCTCTTCCAGCTGCTGAGAGTTTGTTAATTACGATGGGGGTTTGTGGCTCAGCATGTTTCATATTCTAAAGAGAAGTTGGCACTGATCTACTGGAAAATATATTTTTGATCAACTTTTTAACACATGGAAATAGTTTAATTAGGTAAAGTTCCTGAAGGATATGGATCATATGGCTAGTGGCCTTAGATTAAGGGTGCTTTTGGTTACGCGAATCGCTGGTGCACCATGATCGTGGGATGCATGTATCGTGAGATGCATGCATCATAAGATGCATGCATCATGGCGTGGGATGCATGCATCGGCCATCTAATGCTGTTGTTTGATGTGGTGTTTGGTTTGTCTTTGGGATCATATGATGCAACATTATTCATATAATGTTCACATTAAAATTATATATATATATATATATCAACCTTATAAGGAGCAATAACGGTTACAACCGTTTCCCTTTTATTAATTTTTTTACATGTATATTTTCCTAAGTTAACTTTATATATTTTTATCATATTCCTAAATTAACTTTGTATATACATCCTTATAAACAGAAGCCATGAGATTAGTATAAGATTAGTTTATAAGATACTTATAAGATAGTTTGATAACCAAGCTCTCCCCGACATTTTCCCCGATATCCCTCCTTCCCCTCTCGCCACCAACCAAGCTTTCCCCGATATCCCTCCTTCCCCTCTCGCCACCAGCCGATCTCTCGCTTCTCATCCCCCAGGGTACCTTCCTCCGCCCCTTCTCCGAGCTGCCGTCGTCCTCCCTCTTCCCGGCGCTCTCTCAGTCAACCTCTCGCCGGAACGCCGTCCCGAACTTCCTCGCCAACCGCCTGAGATTTGCAAGAGCCCCTCTTTTCCGCCATGTCGTGTCTCCCACAGTCTCCATCTTTCAGGGCGGGAAAGAGTACGCTCTGGGTGCAGGTGCGCAAGAAGCCCATCTTTCTCTCCCTCCACTCTCCCATTTCTAGGGTTTCGAGGCCGCTTCTTCCCCTCTTCCGTATCCTCTAATTTAGAGGGTTTCCATGGTTTATGCCGGTTCCTGGTCGCAGGTTCCCAAGATGGGCTTCCGAAAGGGCTCCATGGTGTGGCTGGAGGACAAGGACTCGGCCTGGGTGGAAGCCGAGGTCGTCGATCTCAGAGACAAGAACGCCATGGAGTGGGGAAAAAGGTAGACTTCTGGATTTTTTTTTTGATCGAGTTGCATTTATTCACATTCCTGATTGTTCTGATGGGTGATTCTTGAAGATCACAACTTCGCTGGGAAATTGCTTCCAAGAGATCCTGATGCGGATCATGGAGGGCTCCATGGTGTGGCTGGAGGACAAGGACTCGGCCTGGGTGGAAGCCGAGGTCATCGATCTTATATCTTCTTCTTTTTTTCCCCTCATTTTGTTCCATGGCAGAGCTTGCTTACACAATGGGAGTCAATGAGAAATGTGACGTATACAGTTTTGGAGTTGTGATGCTTGAGGTGGCAATTGGAGTACACCCGGGCGACATTTTAGCGTCTGATCCAACGACAAACATCAATGAAGACACTTTGTTGAAGGATGTACTGGATCAACGTTTTCCAATTCCTACAGCTCCTCAAGTTGCTGGTTAAATGATAAACTTGGTCAAGCTAGCACTACATTGCTTGATAAAAATCCAGAGGCCCGTCCTACAATGCGTGATGTATCTCGGGAATTATATGTTGCAAGGACGCCAACTGAAGTGCAATCCATGGAAACAATTAGGTTGCTCCAGCTATTAGATGTCAATATGTAGCTAAACATATATAGCGTGGCTCAATCTCTTAAAATTTGTTGTGTGATAAATCTATATATCCAAGGCTCCCCTGCTTTGGATTATTGGTTAATTGTACTTTTGTTCATGGACAGATCTGGTGGTGTGTTTCAATATATAGCTTTAAGAACCTTTGTCTGCTGCATATATGACCATATTCTCTGCATTATTCTCTTTGCTTCCTTTACAGTTCATGGCAATATATTATATGTATACAATTCATATCTTCCTAAATGGATATTTCATCTGTTGGAACTCAATGATTAGGAGGAACTTTGAGTCCACTCATGACAGCTGAGAGTGTGTTGTAATAATATTCAACTCTATATATGGAATTCATCTCTTTGGCGACTGTTGGCTTTCATCACCTCTTATTAAGAAGAACTCTTGATATATAGATTAATGCAACTTGAGTTTGATGAGATGATTTAATCGAATTAAGTTCATGAATATTGAATTCGGCATCCCACAACTTGTGAATCGAATTAAGTTTATGAATATTTAATCGAATTCGGCACAACATTGCGATATACGCTCAACACAAATTGATTGAATCCCGGCCTCCCCCTCCTCAATCTCCCCGCTCTCCTCCTCCACTCCGCCTTCATCTCCTTCCTATTCAGGCTATGCAAAAGTCTGCATAACAACAAAACAAATGTTCTCATTAATGATTATTGATTAGACTATCTAAATCATGCTTAGGAAAGCACTGCAGGTAATAGCGAACCTCTGTGTCAATTTCCTTCAGCTCAGAAAATTTGGGGTGTCCTTTAAGCCCTCCGCGACTAATCGACTTGCAAGAAAGCGTGTCATACACAGAAGTACAAAACCAAGGTTGCAAATATGCGAACTTGATAGCAGCTAACATAAGGTCGAGCTCATTCAAAGAACCAAAATCCTATCACTCTTCAACTGATCTGACATCATTACAGAACCAAGGCTGCTCTTCTCCTTCTCAATATTTTTTTTTTGTCAAAAATATTCTTTTCAATAATTGACAATTTTTTTTAAAAAAAATAGGGGTATACTGGATATGAAAAGACATAAATTGACTGGCTGCAATTAAACCGGGTGAGTACTAGAACTTGAAGGCAGTTATAGTAGTGTTGATTTAGTTAATCCTTTTAACAATTTCTGCAGCAGACATTTATTACGTTTTATGTGGATGTTTATCTTAGTGGATTGTGCATGCAAGGATGATGTAGGTATATATATTTCTCGATCATCAGAAAATGAGGACTTTATCTGAAAGATTAATAGGCTTTTGTCTTCTTGAGAACCAAATTGACTTTTGCTATATCTTGGGAATAATTGGTTTGACATCATTATTTATTATGTAGGTTCCTGAAAAAGAAAACGATTAACAAGAAAGGCCAAAGGGAACTAGAAGGAACTGATTAAATCAAATATACAAGAGCTGCCAAATAGGTTTGCAACAAAGTCTGTGAGCAAATTGGTGTGCTTATCCTTTCTTCACAAAAAAGGATGCTCAACTAATTAAGCTGCAGAGTAAGAACCTGTATTTTCTCAATTGGCTTCAATGTATGTATTTTCTTTGTAAATGATGGTGTATGGTAGGTGTGTTACTAGCAAGTGCAGTATCATTTAGTTGTATGTGTTTATGTTTGCGTGGTTTGTGTGCTTTGTGGGGACAAGGTTAAGGTTTGCCCTGGGGACAATGTTCGCCCTTTTTAACTGAATTAATTTTTGTAGTTGATTTTTGTTGTAGAATTGTCTAATTTAGCTCTTCGTAGAGGGGAGGTTTTGCTGAATTTTTTTGAAAATCAAAGGAATTAATGAATACAATATTACTACCTTTGTTCTCAACTAACTACTATCGGAAGTTTATTTTGTTCATTTTGAATTCACCAGTTTTTTTATTATTTCGTATGTTAAAGTTTACTCTTTTTATTATACAAGTGGAGTGGTTCGGTAATATCATTTCTAAACTTGCTCTACAGTTTATGGAGATTTAACAGTTACACTAATAATCAGCTTAAACATTTAAAGTTGAATGAGATTAGTCTTAGTATCATCAGGGTGGACCTATTCACAAACCAGGGGGCCTTGAGTATCATGAAGTATCACGTAAAAACTCCCGTGGGCCCCGCGCCCCCACACCCCCCACCCCAATGCCCCTGGCCTCCCCTTGAGGCCCTGCCGCCCTTACCCTTCCTCCCTCAGGCCCCCTTACTCGAGAGGCTGGGTCCGCCCCTGAGTATCATGAAGTATCACGTAAAAACTCCCTCGAATCAGTATGAGGGAAAATAATATATATCATTCCCACTAGCAGTAAGCATTTAACAAAAAAGGAAAAAAATAAAAAAACCATGGAAAATAAAAACCGTGTCAGTGGCACGGGTGAGTACTAGTATATATATAAGGAGTAAAAAACGGTTACAACCGTTTCCCTAAGTTAGTTTTATATATATTCCTAGATTTACATATAGATATTCCCTAATCTACCTTATAACATGTTCATTTTCCCTAAGTTAGTTTTATATTTTTATAACTCATCATCTGAGTCATAACATTATACACACGTGACATACATGTGGCATAAGTTATTATAGAAATAATGGGTTGATATGGCGTAAGTTATTATAGAGATAGTGGGGGCGGGCAGTTAGCCGTGCCAGGTGGCACGGGCCCACCACCTAGTATGTGTATATATATATATATATATAACGACCAGATCTGGAACTGGACGGGGTTGGGAAGGGCGGAGGTGGAGTCCTCACTAGAGTGGGTTCGCCGGTGAAGAGCTCGGGAGATGCCAGGGAACTGGGAGAGATGACGTACTTGATGAAGGGTTAGTGTCGGGTTCGCCGGTGAAGAGCTTGTGCGAGGGTGTATCGTATGAAACGGCCATGATGCATGAAATCTGCTGAAAATGCATCGTGGGATGCAAGTGTCGCGTGAACCAAATGATGGATCTGAGTATCATAGTGCATCGTGCGATGCACCCTGCGAACCAAACGGGGGATTGGGGTATCAGGGTACATTACGGCCCCAACCAAACAGATGTTGGCAACATCAAACACATACAATTGGGTGGGCATGGAGGGTATTGCGTTCCGCGGTACTTTTACATCATCCATTTGTACACACATATAGCTTTGAGAAAAGTTTGATGGTTTTTGATGCTTGCCTAACCTGCAATTAATTAGAGCAAGACGACCTGCTTCAAATTTGAATATATACATCAGATTTAACTGCAGGTATTAAAGGGTTTTTTTCAAGTTAGATGGAATCACAAAAAAGATGGAATCACAAAAAAGATGGATAACATGAGTCTCACCTGAGATTCTGAGACATGTCTTGAGACTACCGTCGTATCAGCGAATCATTTTTCGACAAACCATTGTAAAACATCAAGAATAATTCTCGGGAGTTTGATCAGAACGACATTCTCATGTAAAGAACACATACATAAGTTGTAGAAGCAGAATTATGGGCCATGGAGGGTGGGTTGAAGGAAGCCAGTCGAAATGGAGTGCAGTATATCCTTCTCGAATCCGAGTCGTTGCTAGGAGTGGGTTATGTTTATGGGAGACTGGATTGGCCTCGAGACCTTTCCATTCCGCTTGTCTCTATTTGGCGATTTGTGGCGAATTTCAAGTCTATCTGTTTTGTACACATCGCTCGTGAATTCAATGTTATAGTTGATTGTTTGGCGTCATCAGCCTAGGCAAATCGCCCAGCATGTCTTTGACTCCTTTGTTTTCTTTTCTTTTGTTCTGTTTGGGTCTGTTTGTGTCCTTGGGATTCCTGGTGGCTGTTTTATCATGTGATCGGAGTTTGGTTGTATTTTAGCCCTTGGGCTTAACTAATTAAAAAAAAACACATGTATTAGTCATATCAAGTGGATCAGCAAACAATTTGATGTGGTGCTTCCGCATTAAAGTGGATAACAGTTACTAAACTTTATTATTCTTGCTGGCTTCACTTCACCATCACCTCATTGCACCACTAAGCATCCCCATCACGCCACTCCTCCCTCTTCCACGTATTTTGTCATATTTTAAAATTTTCACTTCATACATAATATGTTGTTTTTCACTTTAAAAAATCAGAGAACAACAACATGTGCACCGTTTCTTTTCGTCTTAGTGCAGGTACCCCTCTCTTATATTCTATCAGATGAGGCACAAGGCTTACATGGGTTGCAGTTTCGCCGCGCACCTATTCAGGTCTCCCATTTGCTCCATGCAGATGATTGTTTCATCACCACTGAAGCATCTATCCTCGAGGCACAGAAGATTGTTGATAAGTTTGATAACCATGGCAAACAGTCCGGGATGGAGCTCAATAACTCTAAGTCTAGTGTGAAGATTTCACCGACGGCGTCGGCTGAGCTAAGGAGGAGTATTTGTCTACGTCTCCGGATGACCGAGACGAGGCAACCTTGGAAATACCTGGGTGTGTCGGTGAATTCCTCAAGAATTCTTGAGGAATTCTTGAGGAACTCTATTCACACACTGAAATGTTAAAGTTATTTTTGAATTGGGATTAAATATGTTGAAGTATTATGATATGTTTTGATTTGCTTTACTTTCATGTGACTATGAATTAAAGAATATATTCATAGATATCATTTCTATTTCATGGATTTGAGTTGATGAATTTTATAATTGATTTCTGATAATATGTTCAAAGGGATAGATAGATGTTTGTGGGTATCATCACCGGAAACCGTCATGAGACTACAACTTCTCCACTGGGGCCACACAAGGGTTTAATCGCTTGTTACACATGCTAAGTGTAATCGTGAGACCTACGAAAGTGGCTAGTTGGGGTTACTACTTTATGTTTAGTTTTGTTTTGCTTTACTGGAGAACTAGCAATGCTATTTTGATAGTTTATGATGTATTTCAAGTATAAGAGCCTTCAACGAATATTAGATCAAGTTTGATGCTAAAGCGAAGCTATTCTGACAATTCCGTACAAATCAGTTCGATCTTGTATCCCAAAAAAGATCGATATGATCATTCCGGCAAGAAGCAATCCAAGTGAAGAAATCCATATCGATCCCATCCAAACCAAATCGATCTACGTTTTGTGTCAGCCGGCTGACCGCAAGCATGACAGAGAGTTGACAGAGAGCACTTTTCAACCAGATCAATCTGAGCCAAAGGAGATCGATCTGAACCTGGATATCCTGTCAAAAGAAGATCGATCTATTTCCATCCAGATCGATCTTGATCGGGCAAAATCCAGTTTCTGAAGTTCACGGAGAGAAGAAGATCGATCTGATCCCAAAGAAGATCGATCCTTTTTGGCGCTGCGAGGAATATTAATGGATAAGGTCTAATCCGAGTTAGAGCTTATCTTAGGACTATAAATAGACATTTTTGGTGGAATTTTAGCAACCTTCCATAGACAAATTTTCTTCATCTCTTAGGGTTTTTCCTTGCTTCCTCTCCACAAATCTAGGTTAGAATCTTAATATTTGATCCATGGGTGGAGCGTTTCATCAACTTTCATCGACGGATCTTCTCTTTAAAATGAGTAACTAAACTCTAGCTTAGGAATTTCTATGATGTATTAAAGATTTATCTAGGGTTTTGTATGGATTAGAGTATGTATTCTGTTGATGGTTTTTAATGGATAAATCTTTTATTGCTATATCTTATTGGTGTTGACTTATACTGTGGATGAATGATTTGTTCTATTATGCCCTAGATCTAGGTCTTGTGCATGTTAGGGACTAGGATTTGGAATCGTTTCTTGATACTTTCTTGGTTTAACCATGATTGATCTATGTTTATGAATCCTAACCTTAGATTAAGATTATAGGAGTGCTAGAACCACTACCTTAGTGCTAGAACCACTGAGACTTATATTCCTAACCTATCATTTATTCCTTATTATTATTGATTTGGCTTCCTCGAAGTGTTAGAACCACTTTGACTTATTCACCAAATATCCATTCTTTGATGTTAGTCATTCCAATGAAGAATTCTTACGAATCTTTGTTGAGTGATAGGTAGATCTAGCCATTTTTCTATCAACCTTTGAAAAACCATTTATGATCTATGGATTTGCTCTTATTCTAAGAAAACCTAGATAGTTCTTGATTACGAATTAGAAATTCCTAGCTTATTCTCATCAGATTATTATTCTGAATTAGTTTAATTCTAGTTAAGAGTGGTTTAAAGACCAAAATCATTTCCTTTCCCTAACTTCTGCTTTAGAACTATACATGGTAATTAGACTTAATATTTCTTTTCCTTGCGACTCGGACTCATAATTATCTACCCATAAAGTAGTTAATTAGTGATTCGGATTATAAATTTCTAATTTTGGTGTTCTTGTTAAGACCACGACACTTTTCAAGTCGTGTCGGGTTCTTGCTTGTGAGTCAGTAATGTTGGTTTCCTACTACTGAGTGTGACCCAGCATGTGACCAGTTCTTCTGGAAGACCATGATTGAGGCCCTCAGGGACACGCGGTGGGGTTATGGGGCTGATAAGATGTGGAAAGTATCGCGGCTTAACGCGCCCGATCAAAATTACAAATTTATAATCGAACTACTAACTAACTACTTTGGGGGTAGCTAGTGGTGAGTCCGTGTCGAATCCACAGAGAATGCGTATGGAAACAATTAAACTACTTACCTCAATCTAAGTGTTCCCACAAGGATAATAAATGAAATGGTTTTGGGTTTTAGGGTATGATAGCTATGAAAGCATGCAAATTATTCAATGGATAGAAAGAGGTCCTACGAAATCTCAATCCGGATTAGGCTCAATTGTAGCTTTCTAATGGATCAAGATGCGCAATCCTATCGAGACACTACAATATCGACTACCTTGTGGCTAACAAAGGTCATCGCTAACGAAGAACTGGTTAAAGACTATTCGTCACACTAGGTGTATGCTAGAAAATCGACGATCGAGGGATTAGCTTCGATCATCGCCAACGAGAGGTCGGGTTAGGATCATCTCGTCGCAAGGAATTGAGTTGTATGGAATATGGTAATGGATCGAGGTGGTTCTAGCATCTCGAATCCAAAACACTACAAAAGATGGGATAGATGCTAGGTTAGATGTGGATTGGAGTGGTTCTAGCACAACTAAGTCCCTAACCTAGAGCCAAGACTCCTTTCAACACAAGTGGTCATGGTTGTAGCATAACATACTCATTGGGGAATATCAACAAACACCTATTGGGTACAAGGTTCTAGCTTATGCATATCAAAGAATTCATCTATTCAACATTAGAATCCAACTACAAAGATAAGAAAGTAAGCATAGATCCAAACAACTATTGTCTCAATAGGGATTACAACATCCAAATCCACAGAAAACTACAAATAAAATCTAAAACATCAAGATATTCCGCTAGGTAAATAGATTAGCTACTCATCTTCGGTGGAGAAGCCATGGAGAAAAGATGGATCCTCCTCTTCTTCATCAATCTCCTCATTCTTGGATGAGAGCACCCTTCCTTGCCCAAGGGGGTTGCCCCTTTCCTTAGCCTCTTCTTGTCCAAAGGAATCCCCCAATAAGAGCCCAAAGTTTGGTATTTATAGCCCTCAAGCTTCTCCTCTTCGGATTACATTTGGACCCTTCATTTTGCTTAACTGGCAATGAAAGATCAATCATCTAGGGGTGAAGATCGATCTTTTCATCCCATATAGTTGGTTGCGTCTGAGGAAGATCGATCTTCTATAGGGAGAAGATAGATCTTTTGAATTATTGCTCTCTGTCATCTCAGATACAGTACAAAGATCGATCTTCATAGGGGAAGAAGATCGATCATCCTTCCTGCGTATTATCTCTTTTGCCACTCAGCACTGCGCATTGGTACCAAAAATGCCATAACTTCATCTAGGAAACTCGGAATCATGAGCTGTAAAATTCTCCAGAAACCAAACTTCCAGAGCTTTCCAATCATATATGGCACATTATCTGGTTCTTCCTAAGAAGGTACATTTTAATCTTTGAAGTTGACCCATGTACCTAAATGTGCTCGAATAGGCTCGTTTACGCGCCAAAGTTGATTTAACTTCTGTTGAGGGCTATTGTACCTGAAATACCATGAAGATTATTAGAAATACCTTGCTCGAAGAATAATAAAGGTAAATTAAGGGTTTAATTTGTGTGCTTTTCACGTCTTATCAGGGGCCCTTGTGTACACCCAGGCTCTGCTTAAGGGCGACACTGTTGTGTTCCCTCTTTCTTGTGTGTGTCGTAGTGTCGTTTCCCTGCTGAGCTTAGTTGCTCACTCCTACTCGGGCTACGTTTTACAGGTGCAGGCATTAGCTCCTCTTCGATGGCCCCCCTACTGGGCAGGTGTTTGGTGGCACGGCGGTGCTTGAGAAGCGGTGATCGTAGTCTGTCCCCCTTTTTTGTTTAGATAGCCTCCTACGGGAGTTTAAATGTAAATGTTAACCCTTTCGAGGTTTTTGGATTATTTTAGTATATCTGTTGAGGTTGATTATTTGAACTGTTGTATAAGGGTGTTTATGGATTGTTTAGAGAGACCAATAGATTAGAGGGAACCCTCGCCAAAACATTTCCGCATATAGTTAGGTTCCGGTTCGCGTCGCCTGACCCGGTTGGACCTTCGCGGGTCAGGGCGCGACACATGACCATACACATCAATGTATCCCCCATGCAGGCTCATTTATATTAATATAATATTATTATTTATTAGTCACTCGTGCTTTAGACACTAAGTTTGTGTGCTTCATGCACTCTCTCAATTTATATTTCGGGCACAGACTTTGTGCTTCAGGCACTACGTATCTAAATAAGAAAATGATATTTCAAGAAGAAATATAAAGTGAAAGTTAGTGAGTTATATATGATGATATTAATCTAATAGAGTCTCGTGCTGATAACATGCTATGTATATAAGTGCTTCAAGACAATAAAGGTGGGAATTTGTGCTAAGAGGACACATCCTGAATGTTAAGTAGAAGAGAGTAAGAGTGGAGAGAGTAGTATATATGAGAAATTCCTTCGCTTTGTATGTTTCGATACAAACTCATTCCTTTATATAGACATGAGAGGAATAAAAGACAAGCTCACATATTTCATCATCATAAATGAGCTTTTATTCATAAGATGCTTTCTACGATTTTTTTGCCATAAGAGTACATACCTACCATATTGGGACTTGGCGTCCTCGGTCTGGGATCCCTCTTTTTTTTTTTTTTTGACATGGTGAGCCAATGGCTAGTAAAAAACAGAAGGGAGAAGGGTCAATAGGGGTTGAAAAAAATAGGGTTTGGTGATAGGTAAGAATTTTTTTTGGGGAAATTTTATATGCACTACAATTTTTGTTATGTGCACCGCGTCAAAATATTTTTCATATTACCCATTATACCCTTACAGTTAAATCTCCATACTACCCTTATTTAATAAACCATCTTCATAGTTTTAGCCTCCTAAGTCTCATTCTGATCTCCAGCCCTCCTCCGGCTCTCCGCCTGTCGCTCTCATCCGCCGCATGGACACCTGCTCCACCTTCCTTGGCTGCCCCCATCGGAAATCCACCTCGTAGATCCCCAGCTTCGGCGACCCCGCCACCGTCAACGCTCGCTTCGACGCATAGTCGAACACCCTCCTCACCCAGTTCTCCATGCGTCGAGTCTGTCGTCGCTCGCCAGCTCTTCTAGATCAGATGAGAAGATCTTCTCGACACCCATGTGATCGATGAGCTTGCTCCAAGGCAGCTTCGAAAGTCCATTGTCTTGATAGACGACAAGTATGTATCTTGCACTTCTTGAACTTTGCCCAATCGAATTTCTTGCTTTTACTTTGCCTTCCAGGTTGCATTGGAAGATTGAATGCTTTCCTTTAGCTAACAATTCAATCTTGTGATTGCAAATTATTGATTTTTTTTTAATATGCAGGTTGTCAGCTAAGAAGGTAGAAGATATTCCAGCGCCAAGTAGCAGGGCCATCACGAGTTCATCTTCTGCTGTCAAAAATGTAATTTAAGTAGCCTAGAATATTGATGTGCTAAGCAATTTATATTTGAGCTCTTGTTTCTTTCAGCTAGATCCTGTGATGCCTTGATAACTGAGGACTGGATAATGATACCTGACCTCTAAATTTTGCAGCGTATGGAATATGAATGGGATGATTTTGGCGACGATGTGTATGCTATTCCCAAAGAAAAAACTGTTCAACCAAAAGATCTTGTTTCATATTCCATCTCATTTCAGCGTTAGTCACCTACAGAGAGTAGTGCTCTAAAGGAGATACTGGGTTCATATTTATAGATTAATGTCTTTTTGCTGGGAGCTTGTACTTGAGATATTTGATTCATAGATCATGTAGGCCGATGCATATTTGATTTTTCTTCCTAACAGCTATGTCGAAATGGTGATGTATTTTCCGTGTACATCATGTTGCTTATAACGTGCGCATGCACCGATATTTTTATGTGTATGTACCGATATTTTTTTTTTGCACATGTACAACTATTTGTGAGGAAGCAAATAAAGGATGTTGTCCGATTGATGGGGCGTAGTGCTGAGCATTTGTTTTGGTGTGAATGTACTTATAGCGTGTGAATGCACTTTTTTTTTTTGCGATCCACATATCCTCAGGAAAGAAGTTGTGGAGGCAGCAGTGGGAGCGCCAGTTCCATTGCATGTGTGAATCACTCATGCTCTCAATACAGTGAACTAGGACGAGTGTTTCAAAATTGGTCGTTAATCATCAATTGTCAAGCAATTCTGAAGAAATTTTTTCAAGAATTGGAACAATGGTAGATTGTGCTATGTATCATTTCAGATTAATGTACTTTTGGTGTTTATGTACCATTTCAGATTGATGTACCCTTGTTAGAGTCATGTGCGCATGTACCGATATTTTTGTGCGCATGTACCATTTCAAATTATGTACCATTTTGAAATGATGATATATTTTTCACGTACATGTTGCTTATATGCGCATGCACCGATATTCTTGTGCGCATGTACCGATATTTTTGTGCACATTCCACCGAATCGGTAGTCCACTACCGATTCTTTCATCTAGTTTATCGGTAGACCACTACCGTTAGACTAGATCAATGAATCGGTAGTGAGATACCGATTGGTTGATAGAGTCCATCGGTATCTCATTACCGAACTACATGAAAAATCAGCGCTCTTTTCCGCATGTACTGATATTTTTGTGCGCATGTAACGATATTTTTGTGCACATGCCACCGAATCGGTAGTCCACTACCGATTCTTCTTTCTAGTTTATCGGTAGACCACTACCGATAGACTAGATCAATGAATCAGCAGCTCACTGCCGATTGAATTATACCGGTTGGTTGATAGAGTCCATCGGTATCTCACCACCGATATTTGTATGCGCATGTACTGATATTTTTGTGCGCATGTACTGATATTTTTGTGCGCATGTATTGATATTTCGTTGTATACAAAACCATGTTTCTTAATTAAAGGACGGATGATTATGAAAATTGCGAGATTGAGATGGTTTGGGATGCAGACGGAGTAATGCATCTTATCAAGAAGGCCCCAATGAAGCCTCCACTCGCAAAATCGAGTACAGGAATGGCAGGAAGATATGTTTGCATGCCTTCTTCGGGCTATGCTGTTATTAAATTATGGGGAAGTATTTGTAACTCGCATTTTTGTGCAGCAAAAGAAAAGCATATGCATGGATTATTTCTTCTTCTCTTTTCTTGTTTTCCCATGCACATTTTCTCTAGTTTGTTTGATTTTCTGAATGAACGAAAAAGGACTAATAACTTCCTCGCGACAGGGGTAACGCCATCATACACCCAGCAGCAAAAAAACCCATCGTGCTAGAGGAAGAAGCATCCATTGCAGTCGAGATGGAAGCTGATGGAAGGTTTGAAAACACAGGAAAAGCGTCTCGTTCTAGTAGATCCAAAGCAAGAAAGTCAATTCAGCGCCTTCTTGGGGTTTGCCGATCCCTTATGCTCATTGCCGTCGTGAACATCCCTCTCTACATTATGTTGTTCTTATACAAAACCATGTTTCTTAATTAAAGGACAATAATGGGATATATAAAAAATTGTACATTGTGCACTTAACATTGGACGGTGCTTTAAAAATCGCGTCCTGTGCACTTAGAAAAGGAGGTGCACTTAGTTAAGCCGGTAGTGCATATAACGTGACCCTTTTTTTTTCATTTGACAATAGGAGCAATGAGACCAAAATGCCCCCCCTATAATCCTCCCCCCCCCCCTCCTGTGGCCGGCGAGCCCCCCAGCCCACCCCCGTCAGCGGTTGCGCCCCGCGCCCCCTCTGGATACGTCACCGCCGCCCCCTCCGGATCCCGTCGCCGGCGGCGCCCAACTCCATCCTCACCTTTTTTTCTTTTTCTTTTTCTTTTTTATTTTTGAAATCGAAATTCCTCCTGTGTTGACCTCCTGCTTTTTTTTCTTTTTTTTTTGAATTTTGACAAGTACATTATGTCTCCACTTGTTAATTTTTGCAATTGGGAATCAAATTTTTCATAAATATTTGTTAATTTGTTTGACTAATTTTTTCTCAAGTTACTTTCCACAAATCTACAATTGCAAAAAATTGAAAAGTAACTTGTATAATTTACATTGTACAGATGTAACTTGTACACATGGAAAGTAACTTATATAATTAAAAAAAAGTGGAAAGTAACTTGTACATTTGCAAAAAAATGGAAAGAAACTTATACAATCCAAAAAGTGAAAAGTAACTTGTATATTTCATCAACTAGAATCAAGTTAGTTTCCACTAGTTACTTTCTATTGATTTAATCTGAAAAGCAACTCAAGTTATTTTCAACAATTTCATCACCAAGAACACGACTTACTTTCCGTAATCGTGGAAGGTAACTTGTTTTTCCGTAATCGTGGAAAGTAACTTACTTTTCGTAATCGTGAAAAGTAACTTACTTTCCACCAGGAATATAAACAGTCACTGGAATATGAACAGTCACCAAGAATATGAACAGTCATTGGGATATATTAGGAATATTGAAAGGGCATTTTAGTAATCAAAAAAATATTATACACTAAATGTCTTAAAAAAAAGGTACGAGTACCTAGGACTAAATATTTTCATCTGAATGAACTAAACACTAATTAACCCAAAACAAAAATACAGCAATCAATTACAAAATTCCAAAACCCGACGGCCTCGTAACTAAAAGGTCATTGGTGCGCGACCAAAACATCCGGTTAGCCAAGTTGCGAGCCGATCTCGCTAACTCATCCGCTACAACATTCTCCTCCCTCGGAATGATTTCCTCTATTCCCCTGTCCTGAGATCTTCTGCGTCTCCTTGTTCTTTCTCTTCCTTTTCTTCTTCTTTTTCTGGGCTCCTCTGTTTCCCTTTTGCTCTGTTTTTTCTTCCTTTTTTCTGATCTTCTACTTTGGTTCCGCAGCCCTTGGTCTCATATACTAAAAAAAAAAAAACAAACCATATTATCGGACTTCAGCCTATGCTTGAGCAGCAGCATTAGACTGGTCATCCATGATAGCTATAGATATAGAATACGACCTTTATTTTTGATACAGCACATATATATATATATATATATATATATATATATATAAGAGAACTTAAGTTTTGATATAAGAGAATCTCACTGTCTAGGGCGCTGATCACCACTATACATATCAGATTTCTGTGCTCCATATTTAGCTGCAGAAAGGATGAGAGGAGATTTCCTATGCACTGTAACACCAATTGTTTCATCCATATCAATGCCCTTCAACCCCTTTTGGTAGCTCCCATTTTAGTGACACTCTTCCTCAAGCAAGACAGCCGATAAGTCATCGAAAGGTTTGGGTGAATAATGGACTGGTAAGCATTACTCATTTGAAAGTTTCCTTGACTGCGAAGCTATAGTCAAGGTGCACGGGGTCTTACCGTCTAGCCGTTGGTACTCCGCATCTTCACCGAGAATTCAATATCACCGGGTCCATGTCGGAGACAGCGAGGCCAGCTTTCCCGGTTCAAAATCTTCCATCTGTTATATTTTCAAAGGTGACTAAGAGTGGTCTCCCGGAGAAAAGTCTCTTGATGACTAAGCCCTCCTTTGGTCGAGGGATAAGGAGGGAAAATCTTATTTTATTCTTTTTTATTTTTATTTTTTTATTTAAATATTAAAAGTAATGATTACGAGATTATTCTCATTTCATTTTCCATTATTATTTTATTTTTTCTTACTCTAATTTTTTAATTTCATTTTTTCTATCCCATCTAACTTTATTCGCTTTTAATCCCATTTTTTCTAACCTCGTATCAAATTTTCTAACCTCGTAACAAAAGGCACTAAGAATGTTAGTTTCCCACGTCACTGTGAAGCTATAGTCAAGCTATAGTCAAATTCACCGGGTCCATTCGGAGACAGCGGGGCCAGCTTTCCCGTTCAAAATCTTCTATCTGCTATATTGTCAAAAGGTGATTAAGAGTGGTCTCCCGGAGAAAAGTCTCTTGATGACTTGGTGGAAAAAGGATGTGCTCCAAATCTGAGTTGGATGTGAAAGGCCGCCGGGAGGTCCTTGGCTTAACAGCCCGGATATCTCTAACACTTGGCATTCGAACAGAGGAAGAACTCATCTGGCTACTATCCAGTGGGTTGTAGTAATGGAGGTGCTGACATAGTTGATTAACCGAATAAGTAATTTCAGAGGAAGAACTCATCTGGCTACTATCACTGCTGGACGATGGAAGTTTACTATCGGAGGTACATGGAGCTGAATATGCATGGCTTGGCTCCACTCATATGAGCATGGTGCAGTACATCAAGGATATACTTAGACCGTCGTAGATGAAGTCCTTGATCATCACGTGTAACCTGAATGCCAAGGAAGTAATGAAGAGATCCCAAGTCCTTTTAAGGCAAATTCAGATTTCAACTTGTGAATGATTGATGAAATAAGCCCATTGTCAGTGCCGGTTATAAGAATATCGTCAACATAAATTAATTAATATGAACACATGTATATTGGATTGATGATTAGTGACAAAAGAATACTCCACGGTGGAACCCCTAAAGCCAAGCTCAAAGACGACTTTGAGGTATCGTTTGATTGCGGAATATACTATTTTGGGTTTAGAGATGATAAGGATTAGTATGCTGAGATAAGTAGTGGGATAAAGTTATTTAATTTGTGATTTTTGGTTGAAAAGTAGATATAAATCAGTAATGATTACTTAGTATAAAGAAATAATGTTTGTATGGAAAATGTCGAATATGAATAGGGATTGGTGAGGTGGAAAGAAAATTCCACTTTTGAATTATGGCATATATCGGTAGTGAGGTACCGATTGGTTGATCTAGTCCATCGATACCTTACTACTACTGATGGACTAGATGAAAGATTCGGTACCTCGCCACCGATATCTGACATGTATATTACACATGTCATATATCATGTCATATATCGGTAGGTAGTTAGGTGCCGATTGGTTGATCTAGTCCATCGGTACCTCACTACCGATGGACTAGATGGTTGAATCAGTACCTCACTACCGATTCAAACCCGTGTTCAGTGTACATGCTACGTAGGTATGTACACAAATCAGTGCTCATTTTACATATACACACACACATATATTATGAATATAAATACACATGTATATATTTACTTATGTATGTACACATACATACACATATTCACATACACATGCATACATACATGTACATCCATCATACGTGCGTGTGTGTGCGCGTGCGCATTCATATACATATATATACACATACATAAAATATACATACGCATATTGACATGTACATAGATATCTATATGCATATACACATATACATATATAAACATATATAAATAGACATATGTATATTAGGTTGATATAATGGACACGTGGCGCAATCTGCACGCGCCATAATGGGTTGGGTGGTTGGCTAAAAATCATTTTTCATAATCTCATGATACATGGGATTGTGCTGGGCAGCGGCAACGACTATAAATAGCCATCCCATTGTGATAAATTATAAGTAAGAATACCACAATTCTCTATAACCTTCTCTAGAATTTAGACAAGATTGAAAAACTTTACTTTATATTGTAACTAGGTAGGGCCCCGTGTCACCTGGCACCGGTAACCATCCACCCCCCACTATCCCCCCTCTCTCTCTCTCTCTCTTTATTCGATTACTCTTACTTATATGGATCTATGTACGTCACGTATGTGATCGATACATATGACTCATACTAGTGGGGGCCCCTGCCACTTGGCAGGGTAATCACCCAACAACTTTTTCATTAACCATTATATAAGGATGATTAGAGAATATCTATATGTAAATCTAGGAATATATATAAAACTAACTTAGGGAAAATGAACATGTAAACAAACTAATAAGAGAAACGGTTGTAACCGTTTTTGCTCCTTATAAGATTGATTATGACTCATATGCCACGCCATAAACATTACTTTATAAAATAGATTGTCATATTGGAAACTAGGTTTCCTTGTTTGGGTTTCAATAAAAGTCTATTAGCCAACTCATGGAGCCAATCGGTATGTGCCATGTATGGTTAGCTATCAGCCAACTCCACATGCAATTGCCTACAAATCATTTAGGCTAAATTTTCAATTAGTACCCTGTAGTTTGACCGATATTTTTATGTGGTCCTTATATTTCAAAAAGTTGCAATACATACCCTCACATTTAAGAATCTCTCTTATGTGGTCCGCCACGTCAGCTTCCGTCGAACGCTGTCAACCAGCTAATGGCAAACTAGCACACGTGGCCTATTTTTATCCACGTGGCCATTTTTAACATATTTTATTAATTTTCTAGCCTTGTCAGCATTTTTAACATTTTTAACATTCTTAACATTCTTAACATATTTTATTCATTTTCTCCCTCTTCTCTCTCTCTTCTCCCTTTCTCTCTTCCGACCAGCTCGCCGTCCGACCAGCTCACCGTCGCTCACGCTGCCGCCGCCGACGTCCACCAGCAGGAGCGGAGACGCCACCTCCAGTACCTCCACCGTCAACATGGAGCCCCATTTCCCCATCCCGACGGCCCCTTCTTTCCTCCTCTGCAATGTGTACCCGAGCTTCCCGCCGGCCTCGCCGATCTTCTCCAGTATCCTGCCCACCGGCGTGGTCGAGGTGAATCTTTGCTCCCGCTTGCTTCCTCCGTCGAACAGCCTCGATAGATCCAATCCAGGAGATCGAGAAATCGGCGGAGCCCCGAGGGTTTCGTAGTTGGGTGCCACCGATTCCAAGAGGCAGAGCTGGGAGTCGATGCTGAGAGACCTCTTGAACCAAGGGAGCTCCATGACGCCTTCGATGCTGGGAGTTGTGCATCTTGCGGTACATCAACGCCAGGATGGCGAGATCAGGACGGCGACGGCGAGATCGGGTTGGCGATGGCGGGAAGGATCTGCGGCGAGCTGGGATGGAGGTGGGTCGGCGAGATCGCCGCCAAACCCATCACCACCTCGTCCAATCTCTAGGACGTCGGGATGGATCCGAGGCGAGCTCGGATGGAGCTGGGATGGAGGCGGGACGACGACGACGAGATCGGGACGGCGACGGCGGGATGGATCCGAGGCGAGCTCGGATGGAGCTGGGATGGAGGTGGGACGGCGACATCGGATGGAGCTGGTCGGAAGAGAGAAGAGGGAGAAGAGAGAGAGAAGAGGGAGAAGAAGAGGGACGGCGACGGCGAGATCGGGGATGGCGAGATCAGGACGGCGACGGCGAGATCGGGGAGGCGAGCTCGGATGGAGCTGGGATGGAGGTGGGACGGCGACATCGGGGACGATGGTGAGCTGGTCGGAAGAGAGAAAGGGAGAAGAGAGAGAGAGAAGAGGGAGAAGAGAGAGAGAAGAGGGAGAAGAAGATGCTGACTAGGCTAGTTTTTAAATAAAATATATTTAAAAATGGCCACGTGGATAAAAATAGGCCACGTGTGCTAGTTTGCCGTTAGCTGGTTGACGGCGTTCGACGGAAGCTGACGTGGCGGACCACATAAGAGAGATTCTTAAATGTGAGGGTCTGTATTGCAACTTTTTGAAATATAAGGACCACATAAAAATATCGGTCAAACTAAATGGTACTAATTAAAAATTTAGCCTATCTTTAGGTATGGTGGGATGGTTATGAGGTTTTGGTGTCTGGTATCTTGGGTCTTTGTAATGGTTGGTTTGGTTGATTACTAAATTTGTTCTTCGTTTTGTTTGTTGATGTAGGCGTTGGTCAAACCATGAAAAATCTTGTGTTTTTTTCCTTGATGAACAGTGGTATCTTTACATCAACTTAGGTCATGTGATGTAATCTAATCTGTCGTGAATTAAATAAATTTACAACATGTTATTGTTAAGAATTTCCAACTATGATATATATATAGAGATTGCAAAATACTGAAAATTCGAGAGATCTAGATAATTATATATATGATGCTTGGAACTTTTAAAAGATAGATGTGTTTTTCAATAATTTTTAAAAAACATTCTTGTAATTTTAAAAAGACTCATGCACCCAGTTTCAGATACGGAAGACTTCAGGATATAACAAATCAGCATATTCAAATAAGGAAGGGTTCATGATATGACAAACTTTTATACTTTGTTGCTTTTTTGAAACTCAAAAGCCTGTTATGATAGTAGTGTATCCTCATTCATACTTGTAATAGTATGTATACTGAAATGGACATTCACGGCATGTCTGATTCGCACAAGAAATGGGAGATGGATTGGGAATGAAAGCTGAAATGGAATTGAGACAGGAATGAAAAGTGGAATGAGAATGATACAACATGTTTGGTTCGCACAATGAATGACAATTTGAAGGTGTTTAGTACACAAAAATAAGTTTGGGAATGGAATGCGAATAAGATATAAGATATAAATAACCAAATTATTTTATAACCGTCATAACTACCATTCCGTCAGGAATGGAATGAGGAGTCCGGGCTATTAAATGGGATAGCCTCATTCCCAACTTGTCAGGAATGAAGCATTCCATTCCCAACTTTAATGTCTAACCAAATAACGGAATGAATTTTGATCGGTGATTTGACCATTTCATTTCCAGCGATTATGTTCAACCAAACTTGTGTTTGTTATCTTGAACCAACACCATTCTCTCTCATTTCTTTAATTCATGGTACCATAGCATCATTAGATCCTCCTCCTTTTTTAAGTATGCTACAAGAAACCTAGCTCGTGTTATGAGCAACGAACTCCCTAGCGTGACATTTCATTTCGCAAACAGGGTCAACTTGGAGGTGGAACCAAAACAAGTTATCGTGCAACAACATTATATGTTATGTGTCGCAATGCAGGAGATGCCTTATGTGGACCTATTGGGAGCCTATCAGCAAACAATTATTCGCATCTAGCTCGTTTGATCTCCAAAGCGGAACAATGCAAATTGTATGAGGGAAGCTTGAGGGTGTATGTTATTTTTATAGCATATTTTCATCAGAGCAAATAAAACAACATAAACTTCAACCAATAGATGAAGGGTAAAGGACAACAAGTCAAAAACTATTGTGATAATTGGCATTTAGGGCTTTGAGAAGGGAATATTTGTCCAAAACACCAAATACCTTTTCCTTAAAGCATTTAGGGCAAACATCTTTTTTTAGTACTAAAATGCCCTTTCAGTGACTGTTCATATTCTTAGTGACTGTTCGTATTCCCAATGGAAAGTAACTACCTAACAGATTAAACTAATGGAAAGTAAGCTACTTTCGAGATTAAACCAATGAAAAGTAACTAGTGAAAATTAACTTGTACAAGTTACTTTGTAGGGGGATTTGTTGTTTAGTCTTTTGAGCGACCTACATTTGCCATTTAGTCTTCTCGAAAGTTGCTTCAGTCTTTTGACTATTCTAAAATAGGGAGGAGATCAAAATACCCCTCATAAATCCCCTCTACCCCCCACCATAAAATTAATAGTATGCAACCCCTTCATTAATGAGTTGGCCTTTTACTTTATTCAGCACGAGTAAGCACGGATCAATTTGAATCCGGCGGATCGGAAGTCAGATCCGGACTTCTCAACAACAGCTCCAAGCATATTTAATCAATCCACATTCACATGAAAAATTGATGTTTGAGCCAATAGAAATCTATGAAAACTGATATCTTCCTGTTAGTTTATGCATGTGATTAAAGTTAATATGATATTAGATTCCCAATACAGAAAAGACATGCATGCATGCACTTATGGCTGGATGCATGTATTAATGTGGACATTAACAGTAAAATAAAAAATACTGAAAAATAGAGAAAATTAACAGAAAATAGAAAAATATGTCGAGAAAATAGGAAAAATGGTAGAAAAGTAGAAAACAAATACTGAAAAATATAAAAAAATAATTTGGAATTTTTTTTGGGGCAGTCATTAACGGCAAAAAAGAAAAATACTGAAAAGTAGGAAAAATTACCGTAAAATAGAAAAATAGGAAAAATGATAGAAAAGTAGGAAAAAATACCGGAAAATAGAAAAATATTGAGAAGTGACTGCAAATATTGGAAAGTAACTACCAAATATTAGAAAATTATTACAAATATTGTGAAGTAACTACCAAATATTCGAAAGTAACTACCAATATTGGTAAGTAACTACTAAATATTGAGAAGTAACTACCAAATATTGGAAAGTGACTACAAATTTTAGCTTGAAAGTAACTACAAAAAATTGAAAAGTGTTTACAAATAGAAAAATTATTAGAAATATTGGAAAGTAACTACCAATATTGGTAACTAACTACTAAATATTGGGAAGTAACTACCAATATTGAAAAGTAACTATCAAATATTTGAAAAGTAAGTATTAAGGATTGGGAAGTAACTACCATAAATGGAAAGTAACTACAAGGGAGGGTAAAGTAACTATTAGGGTAAAGTAACTACCAATTCCTGGTAGTTATTTCACAGTCCCATGTAGTTACTTCCCATTTCTGGTAATTACTTTCCATTTCTGGTAGTTACTTTCCAGTACCTTGTAGTTACTTCACAGTCCTATGTAGTTATTTTTCCATTTCTGATAGTTACTTTGCAATCCCTGGTAGTTACTTTACCCTCCCTTGTAGTTAGTTTCCATTTATGGTAGTTACTTCCCAATCCCTAATACTTATTTTCCAAATATTTGGTAGTTACTTTCCAATATTGGTAGTTACTTCTCAATATTTAGTAGTTACTTACCAATATTGGTAGTTACTTTACCCTTTCTTGTAGTTACTTTCCATTTATGGTAGTTACTTCCCAATCCCTAATACTTACTTTTCAAATATTTGGCAGTTACTTTTCAATATTGGTAGTTACTTCCCAATATTTAGTAGTTAGCTACCAATATTGGTAGTTACTTCCCAATATTTGTAATAACTTCTTAGAAAAGTTTTTTAGAAATTTTTGTAGTTCCTTCCCAAAAAAATTTACTCTCTCGTTTAACTGGTAGTTACTTCCCATTTAACTGGTAGTTACTTCCCAGTTTAAGTGGTAATTACTTTACAAAAAAACTGTAATTATTTCACATTTCAATTGGTAGTTACTTCCCATTTAAACTGGTATTTACTTGCCAATTAAACTGGTAGTTACTTCACAGTTAAATTGGTAATTACTTCCCATATAAATTGGTAGTTATTCCCCAATTAAACTGGTAGTTACTTTCCACAAATTGTAATAGAAAAATGCTTGAAACTATTTGTAGTTACTTTTCAATGCTCGTAGTTACTTCCCCAATATTTGGTAGTTACTTTCCCATTTTGGTAGTTACTTCCCATATTTGGTAGTTACTTCCCAATATTTCGTAGTTACTTTACAATCTTCTCCCATTTTGGTAGTTACTTTCCATATTTGGTACTTACTTCCCAATATTTGGTAGTTACTTCCCAATATTTGATAGTTACTTCCATTATTTTCTAGTCACTTTCCAATATTTGGTAATCACTTTCCAATATTTAGTAATTACTTTCAAAAAAAATTCCGCAAAAAATTTCTATATTCCATTAATTTTTCCTACTTTTCTACCATTTTTTCCTATTTTTCCGCATATTTTTCTATTTTCTGTTAATTTTTTCTACTTTTCAGTAATTTCCTTTTTTCCCGTTAATGGCTGCTCCCAAAAAAAATTCCAATTTTTTTTATATATTTTCCGGTATTTTTTATACTTTTCTACCATTTTTCTCATTTTTTCGGCAATTTTCCTATTTTCAGGTATTTTCCCTCTATTTTTCAGTATTTTTTTTACTTTTAATACCTCCATTAATGCATGCATCCAGCCATAAGTGGATGCATGCATGCCTTTTCTGTATTGGGAATAAGTGTATATATTTCCAACCATTCCAATTAATGTCAACCAACTAATTCAAAAACTATCAATCCATTTCTCATTTAAAAAAATTACATAAAGGGTATTTTAGAGATAAAAAAGTACAGCTGTCAAGAAAAGAGACTAAATGCCTTAAAAATTTTCAAGAAGACTAAATATCAAACAACTTCTCCCAAAGAGACTAAACGTCAATTTTCCCTACTTTCTATATACAAGTTATTTTCCACTATTTTTACAATTGTACAAGTTACTTTTCAATAACTTCTAACAATTATGGAAATCGTGTTAAGTTACTTTCCATTGGAAATCATGTTAAATTACTTTCCATTTTTTTTGCAATTGTACAAGTTACTTTCTACTTTTTTGTAAATGTACAAGTTACTAACTTGTACAAGTTACTTTCCACTTTTTTAGCAATTATAGATTTGTGGAAAGTAACTTGAGTCAAAAATTAGTCAAACAAATTAAGAAATATTCGTGAAAAATTTGATTGTCAATTACAAAAATTAACAAGTGAGAGAAATAATTTACTTGTAAAAAAAAAAAAAGCATCGCAGGACTTTTCAAAATTTTTTTAAAAAAAGTAAAAACAGGTCGTCGCGACCATTGGCTGCATCGTCGCGATAATCTCCGGAGGCTGAGGATGGAGCTGGGCGGCGAGCTGAGGATGGAGCTAGGCGACGGACGCCGGATCTGGGGCGGGGACACCGGATCCAGAGGCGGGGGCTATCGGATTTGGGCGGGGGCGGTGGATCTGGAGCAGGGGGAGCTGCGAAGGTGGATTTGGAGCTGGTGAAGGAGGTGGCGATGGATCTGGAGCCGGGGAAGGAGGTGGCGGCCGGTGGATCTGGAGCTGGTCGGATGGGGCGGGGACGGCGGATCCGGAGGCGGGGGGTTGCCGGATCTGAGCGGGGGCGGTGGATCTGGAGCCGGGGAAGCCGAGGCGGTGGATCTGGAGTTGGGGAAGGAGGTGGTGGTGGAAGGGGGACAATCCGGGGCGGGGGCTGCCAGGGGAGGCCGAATCAACTGGGGCTTGGGGGGCGCCTAGGGCGCTGGGGGGCCGTCGACGGGTTGGGGGGGGGGGGGGGCGGGGGCGCAGGCCACGGGGGGATTATAGAGGGGGCTGGGGGGGACATTTTTATCCCATTAGCCTCTATTGTCATATCAAAAAATAATGAGGACATATTACTAAATACTATTTTTTTTAACCCCTATTGACCCTTCTGCCGAAACTATTTTGAGGAAAACTTCAGCCAAAGCGGGCGCCCCCGCCCCTGAATTTTCAAAGCAATGGTCACGTGCTGACGTGCTGTACCGAGACTCCAATAATCACGTGCGGTGCACGTGATTACCATTGAAAGAGGCGGCTAGCCTAGTTTATTTAACTACGCTTACGCTAATACAGCTCTTGTCTTTCTCACCTCATCTCCCTTCCTCACACGAAGCAATGCTCAACGCCGATCTCCTTCTCCACCGCCGCAGTCTCTCACCTCCCCAGTTCTCCATTCCCCAGTCTCGACTCCTCTCCCGCCATCTTCGCCACCATAGCAAAGCCCTGACCCCGTCTCGGCGTCGCTCTTCTTCTTCTTCTTTTCAGAGCGCCAGTCTCAGATGCCTCCACCTCCTCCGCTCTCGCTCAAGAATCAATTGCCTGGTCGGTCCCCTTCACAATCCCCTATCTTCTGGATCAACCGGGTTCTTTTCTTGTAACTTTCTTGATTTCAGGTTGTTGCTGGGGACGATGATGGAATTGGTGGGTTGGTGGTTGATTTGGATAGTTGTTCTGGAGTGTGGGATGATGGCTCTCTTGTTGAGATTAGTGCGACGAGGACTCTGCCTCCTGCTTTGACGCTGGGGGATGGGGTTGACAGGATGAAAGAGGAGATTGAGAAGCTGAAGGTGGACCCGCCGTGTGCTAAGAGCGGGGTGTTGAGGTTTCAGGTAATAAAATGGCCGTGCCCTTCAAGGGGTTGAAATATGAAACAAAATGATAAAAAAAATTTTCTTTTAAGTAATGTAAAAAATACCTTAGAATTATAATATCGAATATTAAAATATAAAAACAATATAAATATTAAAATATACGTACCGTATTATGTACTGTGATTGAGAGGTGGAAGTTAGATTCTACGTTTTTGCATTTTTTGAAAACGTTATAAAATGACTTCGTTCTCAATAGTTTTAAAAATTTCCCGCTCGATATATACCACAATGTAATCATTCATCCAGTCATCTCCCATCTTATTATTTTAAATCAGACTTGACAATCTTCATCGAAGAGAAGAGTCTCTCAACGGTTGTAGTCACAACTGGTAAGACCAATGTCAACTCAATAAGAAGATAAATCAATGAAAATAAAGTATTTTTTATAGTCTCAACCATCTTTACAGCAAAACTTTCAATATCTTGAAGTCCAGAAAAATCATCATTTCTTCTAACATCTCTAATGTAGGTGTTAAGCTGATCTCTAAGGATCATACGATCAGTTGCTATGAAAACATCTTCATAAAGTTCAGCAAGACGACATAACTTAGCATGGTCAAACTAGTATTAATTAAACTAGTTCGGGGTCTTTTCGAACTAGCATTCCCTGAAGTAGTATGCAAGTCATGAGTATTAGACGATTCACCGCTTGGTCCGCTTCTTGGTTTTTTTTATCACAAACTTATCCATTATCTAAATACTAGGTGGGGCAGGGTGGCAGGGTAACCATCAAGTTAATGGG
>OY986967.1:24837871-24966818 GCA_963920575.1 Narthecium ossifragum
GGGAGAAAAAAAGAAGGGAGGAGAGGGAGGAGAGAAGTGGCTACGTGGAGGGGAAAAAAAAGGAAAGAGAAGGTGCGCAGGGCGAGGGGGGTCAGCAAGTCAGAGAACGACATAGAAGGGGTGAATGAGTGCCGATGGGCTAAAAATCGATATGTTATTTATCATTAGTTTTTATTTATCAATGATAAGCCTCATATAGTATGTTATTTTTTATTATTTTTTATTTAATGATGGTAATTACTAATATTTTTTATTTAATCATGATTGTTTTTAGCATTCTTTTTTATCTAATAATGGTGACTTTCCGATAATTAAATGTATTATACGAAATTTTAAAATCTTATGTTAATAATCATTTTAGTTATTATATTACTTTCTAATGCTATTTTGTTTTTTATTACTTATTCATGTTAATTTTTACGTTAATTGCTTATGTTACTTTCTATGTTAATTACTTACGATAGTTTTTATATTAATTGATAAATGTTATAGAGAAAATTTAAAAATAATTTTTTAACATTTAAAAATTCGTAGAATTTTTTTAAAAATTCTTAGGAAAATTTAAAAAATTCGTAAAAAAAAATTAAAAATTTGTAGGTATCAGTTCATCTTCGTCTGCCCTTTCGTACAACATGATCATTATGGAGAGAGATATGATCATGACAGTTATACTACGTCCCAACATTCTAGTCACATTGGCCAGCCACAGGAGCCTATCTTTATAAAGAGTGTTTTTGGAGATACCAGATCATCTACTTCACGTGATAGTTTCGGATATTCGTATAGCTATCCTGATACAAACCAGCCATACCAACCACATCGGATTGAAGTGCTGACTATACAGGCTCCGGAGACTGTCATTGATTTCAAGCATGATTCTGCAGAGTATCAGTCGCTCATTAGAGAGTTTGAAGTCTATTATTCTCCTTATATGACTATCCCTCAGTATATGCAGCACTTAAGTTCTATTAGAAACATTTATCTTAGACCACCGATGACAGATTATGGTTAGTCTGAGAAAGAGCTTGATGTAAACTCATATGAGAGATGTATTGAGCTGTTGATTATGTGTCATATATTGTATTATACTACCTTAGTATGTTTTTACTCCGCTCTAATATAAGAGATTATATTTGGCCAATTGGAAATGTTGAATACGAGTGAATTTCACTCATCTAGACCGGCACAGGGGGCGTGCCGGCGGCGCGTACCGTACCGGTGGGTTGCCGGCACGGCGCGTGCCACCGGCATGGCAATCCATGATCACCTGTATTAGTTCGATTTTTTCTCTCAATGCAACTATTGGAAGCCTGTTGGAGGGCAAGCATCCTTCAGAATATTAGTGCTGATTGCTAATTCAGTTCCGAAGAAACTAAAATCGTCTAGTTTGTTTTCTTGGGATTTTCTCAATGCCACTATTGGAGGCCTACTGGGGGGCACACATCCTCCTAAGAAGTTAGAATCAAATACCGGATTTGCAAACCCTTAATTTTACCACATGATGCCAACTGCCAAGATGCGGATGGCTCACTAGCAACTATAGGCATATCACAATTATGCCAAGAGCTGAACCCTCTCTCTCAGCTGGATGATCATTATCCTTCCCCAAAAAATTGTGACAGCTAGGTTATTGAATCCAGTACAACTCTCATTATGCTTGCACCGTTAACGTAAGCTTATGCATGTACTGCGCCATTGCTGAGGATTCTGTCTAATATAAGATCGTATTCGCACAATGAGGTAGTTCTTAGAATGTCCCTGGCCTATTTTCTTCATTATTGTCATTCTTAAGGGGGTAATTGTTTTAACTTTCTAAATGACTTCCTGTCTGGACAGTAAAATGCTTTAACATTGGTCACGTCACAAATTGATCAAGAACTATGGGTGGGGATAACCCTTTATACCAAGGAGCTGAAATATTGTAAAGATAACACACATAGAAGCGGGTTTGAAAATTGCTGATAGAGTTGAGAGTTAAGATATGGAATGCAAGGCAGGGTAATTCACTGTTGTGGTTCATGATCATCTTTTCTTCCTCATAAGACACATAGAAACTGGTTTGGCAATTGCCGATTGAAAAAGCTTTTCAGAATTTTTGTATACAAACTTTTGTTTAACAATCAATCCATCTCAATTGTGATCACAAACTTGTATAGTTGTCAGGCCAATAGCCATTTTTCTGCAGAAGTTTAGGATTTGGTTTGAATTTTCCTCTCTGCAATAAATTTCCAGCTGCTCATTTGCTGCACAGGTTGTATATGCGCCGGTCTATATAATGGTGGCTTTGCTATTTGTTTTAGGTTAATCACTTTGGCAACTTCGTGAGGTTTTTCTTTAGTCTTCCTCCGCCTGATGATCAAATTGCAGCAAGAACAGTTCTTACAACAATTGACTCGGCCGTCTATTATGCAACTCAATCACCATACGGCCCTGTGCATATTAACTGTCCCTTCAGAGAGCCACTGGATGATCAACCAAGAGAGTGGAACTTAAACTGCTTGAAAGGATTGGATTTTTGGGTGTCAGATGTAGCGCCCTTTACAAAGTACATCAAATTGCAACAAACCTGTTCATGCACTGATTACAATAGTGATATCCTTGGGGTCCTAGAAGTGATTCGAGGTGCTAACCAGGGGCTTCTATTATTGGGTGATGTCCAGACAGAAGATGAAGTTTGGGGAGCTCTTCTTTTGTCCAAGCACCTATCATGGCCTGTGGTTTCTGATATCTTGTCAGGTCTACGGGTGCGTAAAGTATTATCCTCATTTGCGGAGATCGAAGACAATTATCTCTTCATAGATCACCTGGATAGTGCTCTTTTCTCAGAGTCTGTCAAGAAGTGGGCAAAACCCGATGTCGTTATTCAAGTATGTCGTTTTTATCTTTATTCTGTCTTTTCAATTCTTGCTGTTTCCCAGTTTTGTTCTTATTGCTGTGGCAAGCAGCTTTTATTGCAAAGGAGTAATCAAGTTTGCATTATCCAAAAAAATTTGCTACTACTCTTCCCTATGTGTGTTGCATGAAGTAGATACTTGGTAATGGGTGATTTAATTACAATTGCTTCATGAATGATTAGAATGGACACTTTGAGAGATACAAACTTGTAGGAAATGTTATATTCAAAGCAAATTTGAAGAGAGAACTTTGTGCAGGACTGCTGTAGAGACAATCTATCTTAATGTTTGAGAAAACTTTCCTTGATAATCCTTTGCTTCAGTGTACATTATGGCATTCATTTTTCATTCAATGGATACGGGAAAAAAGATGGATATTCTTTGCATTTGTCAATCTTTTCCTTTGATAGACCTTATGATTGTTATAAAAGCTCACTAAGTGTTGCAGACACTTATTATTGGTTTGTGGAACTTATTTTTTTTAACAAGGGAGTTATGAAATGCTGTGGGATTTATTACGACAACTAGATCCAAAAATTTACGCTGTGGAAAAGGGATCAGCAATGCATTTTTAGCTAAACCATTTATCTGGGGCCCCGTTTCGTAGGTCGAAATGATCTGAGAATGGAATGTTTCCAGTTTCTAGCAAGAACGAGGGTTTCGGCCGGTAGAACTAGCTTTCTTTTTTCCCTTTGAAGGCACTTCACTCAACTCATGGAGAAGATATTGACTTCACAATCTTATAGACATGTACGTTACTCGTAAGTTCAAATGCGCATCTTCTATGCAAATGCAGTCTACTTCCATGGTAGATGGACTTTGTTTTGGAACTATATGCTTTTCTGCTCTGAATTAGAATATGATCGTATTCCAGATGTGCAACTTCCTGCTGATTGTTTAATTTGGCATTGTATCTTCTTGGTTTCACTTTCTTAATTTTAGCATTCTTTTAATGTCGAATAAATGTTTTGCTAGTTGTTAAGCATGTTAATAATTCTTTATTTTCCTTGCTTAATTTCTTGACCTGTCAAGCATCTTCATCTCCTGGGCAGAACTGTTAACTTACAAGTAACTTAATTGCTTATTTCTGGCTCATAAACTTTAACAGATTGGGAGCAGGATACTGAGTAAGCGAATTGGTCAGTTGCTGGAGTCTTCTTCATGTTCATATATCTTGGTTGACAAGCACCCAAATCGCCATGATCCTTCACATATTGTTACCCACAGAATTCAGAGTACTGTAACTGAATTTGCTCATGTTTTAATCAAGAATGCTTTCCCAAGGAAGATCGGAAAATTCGACACTTTCCTAAGAGCTGTTGATCTGATGGTAATGTATAATTTATGAAAAAAAATTATAAGGCATCTCATTCATTCACTAATGTTGAATTCTGCACTATACTTTTGGCCAACTAGTAATGTCCTGTCTTATAGTGAATCAATGTTGCCATTTCACCAGTATTTGAGAAAATTTTGGCTCATGACCACAAGTACATGCATAAGGTTTCATAAGCTGCTGCGGACATCACTTTATTGCCTTGCTTGCACTGACATTCTCTATCCCAACTTTACGTCTTTCAATGGATTAGTTGCTTCAATATTGGTTCTGCAGTTCTGCAGATGACTTCAAATGTCAGTCCATGACTACATGTTATCTTGGTTTCCACACCAACTCAGAGTAGCACAGAAAAGCTTGGCATTCTGTCAATTGTAATAGAGGTTGGTTGACATTATGACCTAGACCTTAAACTATAGGGCAGATACAGGGTTTCTCCTTGACGCAGATCATGCGTTGAGATATGATGCTTATCTGGTGTTATAATTGGATATCGACAATATGCCGTAAGTCAATGATGTAATTCATGAGTTGAAGTGCCGCTAGCACGTTCAGGGGCAATCCTCTAGCACACCCTGCTGCGTGTTGTTTGCTTGAAGGCTTCCAGAAAATGGCTTTCTGCATGGTTTCTGTGGTGGCGATGGTCTGGGAGGAGGAAGGAGAAGAGGAGGTAAGAGTAAGCGAAGATGAAGGCAGTTGTGGCGGCAGTGTTGGATGGAGGGATGGTGGAGACTTGAGAGAGTGGGTGAGGAGGGGGGAGGTACATGGGAACATAGGATGGCATTGGCAGTGGCAGATTCTAGGAGGTTCTCATCAGTAGCAGATCATGGCAGGATCGTTGAAGATTTCCAGTGGAGGGAGGGGGGGGGGGGAGGCGTGGGGGTAGAACGACAGGATTAGGTTTTTTGTTTTAATACATAGAATTCGGTTTCTGGGATTCTCCTTCTCTATGTTTGAAAGTTTAGCTCTGAGAAGTTGGTGTTGGGCCTAGAACCATAGGGTTAGGTCTTTTTTTCCACTTTAACCTCAAAGTAGTTCGTTGCTGAGATGCTAACCAACTACTGTGAGAAGTTTAGCTTTGATAAGTCCATATCCTGGATCCCCTGCTTCTCCTAAATCAAGAATTAAAGAATTGGATGTGTTTGAGGTGGCATGAGTGCCCTATTTCCTACACTCATATCCTTTCGATTATGGATATCTGTGACACGATAGGAGTTAGCGTGCCTCAGTAGGCAGAGATCACTGGAGTATTGCAGAATGTTGCCTTCTCTTGCTGACATGGGCCCTTGCCTATTTGTTTCAAATGAAATCTGCATGAATCTACTTAATATATGCCATGCCAGTACCAATACTTGTTTCTGTTCCAACAACTGGTCGAATGGTACATACGGGTAGCATGGATTGTGCCTCCGCCACTTAAATCTGTCTACTTATATTTGATCTACTCCATCTTTTCAATTTGCGGAAGCTGGCAGGATGATAAGTTTTGTTAACGGTGTCTATGTATTACAACTTTTTACACCTATATTGGGCTTTTGCGTTCTAACCTTCTAATGATATATAGCGTTGCATTTAAACTGCAATTATAAGACAAACTAATTTGGAACCATGAATTATGGTGCTGACCGGTATGGGCTGTGTTGACCGATACGTATCGTGCTGTAAATTACCGGCACGATCCAAATACTTGGCACCGGGTTTATGCCAAGTGTATTTTAGTCTTGAAGAGGCTCCGTCCTGTTGGCACGGAGTCTGTGTCGTGTATTGGCTTGTATGATGCCGGCCCTTTCAAAGTCCAGCACGATACATACCACCTCCTTGGTAATCCTTGCTTCGAACAAGATGAAAGATATGGCAATACCTATCTAACTTATTCGAGTATATGTTTTCTCTGGATTTGTGAATTAACTATTTTGAATCTCTATCTAAACATTAATCTATGTTATAGGTGTCCAAGGAAATATCTTCCCAAATAGAATCTGAACTTTCACTTAGCGAACCGCATGTAGCACATGTTGTCTCAGCAAAACTTCAAGGGGATTCTGCCTTGTTTCTTGGGAACAGCATGGTTATAAGAGACATGGACATGTATGGAAGTAGCTGGTTGGAATCTCGCAGTGATGATAGTCATCTCAACTCTAACTTGGGGCTGCAAATAGAGGGCATAAAAGTGGCTGCGAACAGGGGGGCAAGTGGTATTGATGGTTTGCTCAGCACAGCCATTGGTTTTGCAGTAGGATGTGGGAAGCGAGTGAGTACTCATGTTTCTTTTTTATATCCTATATAATGATGGAAGAAACTGAAGAGTATTTCTAATTTAGAAAAGTTGAAATGTAGTTCCATTGTAGATGTAGTTCGATAATATTCATTTTTATGTTTACTTGTTTGTATTTTATCTTTATTAAAAATGCAGGTGCAACCCATCTATATTACTTGTTGGCAGTTAATTTCCTTTATTTATTAGTTCTGAGCAATATCACATCCGCATAAAATTTTCAAGTTCTTTATCTTTAAATGATAACTTTGCTTACAGCGTGTGGACAACTTATTACTAGTAGTGACACACTAAATGATATCTGAAGACTGATGCAGGGCCCATGTGGATGAATAATTTCAGGAAGCCTATATGACATATTAGTCTTATTAGGGCCAATACATCAGAAGAGTTAAATATGGTCTAAATTTTGCTAAGTTCTTAAAATGAGTGCTTGGAGGACACTCATTTTTACCAACCCTTGGGGTAGATCGAATGGGAGTTATTATCATGACTTTAGTTATTATAATGGATCATGATTCCTGATCAGAGTAGTTTGATTTTTTGACAACTAATTAAAACTTTGTACTTTATGTTGATTGCAACTTATGGGTTTGAGATGAGGGTTAATAAGGACCGAGAGCGCTATTTCCAGAGGGGATTGATCAATCTACCAATCTTAATGCCAACTTTGAATACTGTGCAACATGGATTGCCGTCCCGGCAGCCTGCTGGCACGGTACGTGCCGCCGGCACGCCCCGTGTCATTCTTGTTTTTCTTCCTTCTACTCCTACTTTTCTTCTTCTTGGCACGGTACCGGCGGGGGGGGGGGGGGGGGGGGGTTTCGATGCCGCTAACCCCCGGCACGGTACATGCCGGGCGGCACGCACAGTGCCGGACCGGCACGGCAATCCATGCTGTGCAAGATAGATTTCAATTTTTTTTAGGAAGAATAAGGAAATTATCCTAATGAAGGTTTTATGCTCTTAATCATGGCCAGTTGAGCAAGACCACTTGCTTTTAGATAACAAGAAATTTGTTTTGAAATGACACCACTTTTAGACCCAAATGATTATTCACAAATAGGTTCTGTTCTCAAAAACTCATACCTTGGACCTTAATGATACATTTCATTTGACTCCCCCTGTTGCAATTATTTTGCAAATAACCTATAACTTTAGATAGGTTGGGTTTAGTTTTTCGTATTCCTACCTTAGTAGTTAGTGTTGGACAGTGACTTCTAAACACATTGCTCCTTATTGGACCAAAATGTTGTCCCTTACTTGGACAGTGGATTGAGGAGAGAGATCTACGATACGGTGACGCTCCCTCCCAATTTGGGATGATTTGGGATGAATAAGTAACGAATTTTCTTATTAGGAAGGTCAAGAGCTGGCACATTGAAGGTCTAGCTATAGAGTTGTAGGCTTACCAAACAATTAAAAATGGCGTTTTCTGGGTGAAATCTGATCGAAATGGATCAAAACAAATTATTTCGGGGCCTTTGAAGTAGTTTTGTTCAAGAAATGCTTTCTAAGGTTGTTCTGTTGAATCTCATTTTGTTTCATGCCAGTGAAGTATCGGGCCAGCACTGTGTAGTGTGTACCATGTCTTCCATCAATACTATCTCTTCATCCTTACCAACTACCATAGTCATCAATGCTGCCGCTGCCACCAACATTTCCTCATTCACTATAACCTTCTCCTCCTCATCTACCACCATCGCTACTGTCTTCGTCCTCCTTGTTGTCTTCCGTCATCACAATCACCACCACCACTATCTCCTTGCCGTTGACTACCACAATCACCACAATTTATTCCTCTACAGCCCCTGCTACCTCCTTCATCCTCACGGGAAGGAGAGCGGCTACATAAGTCGAGCATCGAAAGAGCACCATACTGACGTATGGGATTCACCAAAGGGGAAGTGCAAGGTGTCCATGAAGAAATGAATTTTTTCCTTCAATAGTAAGGTCTTAAATTCATTCCAAAGGTCATCTCCTAAACTTCTTACATGAAAGATTTATATAGCATTACTTGGAAAACATCCCATTTGCATGCATGAAGCACATCTAAAATAGAGATTCATATTTACCTTCTCTTCCGATAGAGCTACACAGGAATCATGGCACAATAGGCTTGGATATTTTTAACTAGCCTAAAAGGGATATCTGAAATATGAAGGACAGTGGCACTATGTGATTTTTGACGTAGTTAGTAGCTTTAGAACTCAAAAGACAGTACTATGTCTCTGAGCTTGTGTTGAACGTTAGGGATGCTCCACCATCATCCTCTTATACCAGAATAACCTCCCTCTCCTAATTATTGTCATCTACCACTACCACTACCTCCGTCCACTGCACCTCCTCAACCTTCATAACAGTCCTCTTCTTTCACCTCCAAGGGTATTAAGAAATCGTGGGAACTTTTGATTCCAAAGTTTCCAGTTCAATACTTGGGTAACAACAAGAAACATTCCTCTATTATGCCTTCAAGTAGATAATTTTTTAGTCTGAGGTGTTATTTGCAGCATAACTGCATCTTTCAGGATGCAGAACTGGGATGGTGATAAGGGGGAAGTATCCATAAATAAGGTTTAAATGGAGGCTATTTTGTCTCACTATGTATCCTAGAACTCCGAAAGAGTCCAAAATGTACGCTACTAACTTTCAACAATTTTTCCTCGACTTGATCTCACTACTGCATGGAGTTCTTTAATATATACTGAGCACAAGTGTCAATAAAGTGAATCAATGAAAGCATGAAATTTTGTATTAAATATGATAACATTGGACTTCAAATTTGAATTGTTCGTAAAAACTGCCTTTAGTTTTGTAATTCTTTGGCGATCATCCCTATATAATTGTTTGCACCAGAGTCTACTTATGATTTAGATCGTAAACTTAAATGTGAAAATTTGCAAGTAGATTGTCACATTTATCCATTAAAGTACTTCATGGTTATTCTAAAGCAAATTTTTTTTTTGAATGACATGCTTGTCACAGTCATTCAAGTTATGCATAATCTACATGAGTTGTTCTTGACCAAATAGTTTGTATTTTGTATATATGCGGTTAGAGTAGATACCATGCTTATACATTAATTTTGTGGTTTTGTTTTATCTTAGTTATTGCAATCATGGATGAAGCTTGATATGGTTATTTCTAATCATGTCCTATATGATGGTTAGGTAGTTTGTGTTATTGGTGATGTATCTTTCCTTCACGACACAAATGGCTTGGCGATTCTCACTCAAAGGTAAGGTTTCTCTCAATGCAGATCAGTAAAACTCTCTGTTCTTCTTTCCCATCTTTTACTGCTCCATTTGATCTAGAAAGTATTTTAAGCTTCAAAAATATAAATGACTTGGAAACATTGATTTTTGTTTCATTTGCACGCCTCGTACCAGTAGTTGACTGGCACAGTACCTTGCTGGTTGAAAAGTACTGACATACACCTCTTTGAAATTTTGAGTTTTGAAAGTTTCGACTGGTATCTACCAGTCAAAAGCACCAGGACTTTTAGTAATGAGGCTGACCCGGTTTCAAGGCCTGTTTTCGGACCAGCTCTGGACCAGGTTGGTAAAAACCGACTGAAGTGGTATGACACTCCTTGCTAGAAAATGCCAAAGAGAATACATCCTCACAATATATGTTGTATAGTTTGAGAAAGTTTGTTGATTCCATGGTCAAAGTACTTTTGTGATGAATGTTCATGCCGATTTATGGATGTTGGTAGCAAATTTTTGACACGAGCCAAGGTTGAGTGCCTGTGAACCTAGTTGTGCGGATGGATATAGTCCAGATGAACTTTCATCATTAGTCGTACAATGAAATTTGCTTTTCTACCAACAGTGAAACCATAGCAAAATTAAAGTGAAGTTGGCTGAATTAAGGCGAAAACTGGGCTGGATATGTGAGATCGATTGTAGTTGTTCCAAATTGGGAGAAAAGGGTGAATATTATGGTTTCCAAGCAGAATTCAGTGAAACCACAAAATTGTAGGCCAATTTGGGTCAAAATTTCCAAAATCAGAGTCAAATCGAGGAGAAAAAAATTGGTTCCTTGGTCTTCCGACAAGAAAATTGGAGTGACATTTGGCTAAACAAATCGGGGTGAAATCGGGTGTACCGAGGCAAATTATGATAATCTTGGGCGAAGATGATGGTTTTGGAGCAGAATTTGGACAAAAGTGCAAAGCTGCGGAGAAGCTGGGCAAATTGTGTATGCTTGGATTGAAATTGAGCCAATCGTGGTGAAACCTACCTGAAATTTTACTACAGTATAGGGTATAAGTTCTTGTTTGTTGGCGGGCACAAAAACTCCTGCTTTCCCAGTAAATCAGTAGACATCAGTGATGCTCCTTGTAACGCATTGGTACTTTCTTTGCTTGCTTTGGCGTCCTTATCTACAACAGTACTTCCTTAAAGCTGACGCAACATCAAATTAGTCTTCCCAAACTCATGAGCTAGCATCTTTGTTTTTTAAAGCATAATTCCTCAACTTAATCACCTCTAATGTATTATCTTTGCCATATGTCTTCCTTGGATTTCTTTATGAAGTACATCTTCATCTTGTAACTTTCATAACATAGGGACTTGTAGACATGGATTATCGCGCGGGTCAGTGGCACAACAAGGTCTGATCAGTATAGTCCATGTTGAGACTGGGTGTACTGTGCCGACATCTTGTTTGTACAATACAAAAAGTTGGCAATCTTTGCCGACTAGCATGGAAAACCTTGCACTTATATTTCTTATTCTTTTATTCATGTAATGTGAGGGAGATTTTGTATTTGTAGCACTATTTTGTTTCATATGGTAAACCCTCTATGAGATTTGCACTCTAAACTGTTGGGGATCTAGATTCTTATGTTCTTATTTTCTGTTATTCCTAATTTGTTGTTAATAAAACTTCATGACTCCTGTATCTCCTTGACAGACATTATTTAGGTGTTCATAGATCGAGTTTGCTCTTCAATTAGCATTCTCAGCCCTTGAATATTTTCGCTGTATCTTTTCATATTCTTGCATATATTTTTTATTTTTGAGCTTCTTGGTCTGTTATTTGTATCGAAATTGTCCATATTTTATTTTACATCCATTTATTTGCATCTTAAATGATCTGAATAATGTTTCTCTTTAAAGGATAAGGAGACAGCCAATGACAATACTTGTGGTAAACAATCATGGTGGTGCAATTTTCAGTTTCTTACCACTTGCAGATACAACTGAATTAAGTGTGTTAAGCCGATACTTCTATACATCACATCAAGTCTCTATTGGTCAACTCTGTGCAGCTCATAGGTAGGTCTTTTCTACTAGTTAGGAACTCTATTCTTTCCGTGCAACATTCCAGTTTATTATCTCAGGAATTTTCTTGTGTCTTTTTTTATTTAACAATACCGGGCTTTCATGATAATAAGCAATGGATATGCCATTGAATCAAATCCTATGTGCCCAAGTGCATGTTAGATGATCCAATTAAATCAGATCAGCACTTGAGGTTTTGACTTCTAAAATCAAGTAAATGCAATTTAGTCATGCATTTGACTGCCCCTTTTTCTCATATGATCTGCACCATGCAATTCATACACTTACTGATTGGGCTAATTTCTAATGGCACAGTTCACTATCTACCGTCTCTAATAAGCTCTGTTTAAATATGGCAATTCCATGACTTATTCAACTACCAAATAGTAGACAAACATCTTGAAGAAGTCTAACAATATATGCATCCTTGAAGTTTAGTATTCATGTTTTTTGATAGATATATTGTCACTACACAAAGCTATATCATGAAACTTCGCTTCATTATTTGACAAATCATTAAATATCTACTAGGTGCATTGTTATGTATATCTTTCATATAGAAACTTATATGTGGAAACTAAGTTAGACTTGCATTTGTTTCATAGATTATTGCACAGTAAATGCCAAAATTTTCCTCAATGAGTTTACCTCTTAGATATTAGCAAGTTATCAATATTTGGATCAACTGTATTGTGTCTGCTGAGAGGATCAAAGTACCAATTTTCAAATTTTCAAGATTGAACTTTGTAGTGTGAAGCATTTACACGTACGGACAAAACTTGAACTGCAACATGCTTTGTGGGGTACTCAAAGTGAGCATGCCGACTGCGTAATAGAAGTTGAAAGCTGCATTGCAGATAATTCTGATTTTCACAGGTCTGTTCTTTCTGTAATTTTAAATTTACTTTCTTGAAATAGCCTTTTGCTCGGAGATCGCAACCATATTACTGTCTTTTCTGCAGCATTCTAAGGAAGTCTGCTTGTGAAGCAGCTAACCGAGCATCAAATGTCCTTTCACAGTTTGCAATTTCTGATCATTTGTGCAAGATCCATAAAATGGAGTATTCACTGTACAGGCAAGTATCTCACATTAGTTGCAACTCTTGCATGGACATTTCTGTGTTTTGCCAGTTCGGGGTCTGAGCTCAAGTTTCGTTTTTCTTAAACAGAATCCAACTCCATGCTCCGCCTACTTCAAGTTTCTTTAATAATAATAGCAACAGGCTTTTCCGTGAAGGCTTCATATTATCTATATATTTGGATGATGGAAGTATAGGATTTGGTGAGGTGAGTATCACTTGGTCTTATATTGCTACAGAAGTCCTTCAAAATATGAACATATAACTATTATTTGATGGGTAGAATTGCTCAAACAAAAGACATTATCCTTGCTTCTTAATTGTAAAATCACAGATAGTGGTTTATACAATCTGCATATGGTTTCGGATTCCATGTGATGCTCCCATCATAACTTCTGCTGATAATATCAACTAGACTTGCATCTTTTTTACTAGAAAATTAGAAAAAACTATAAGAAATTCAGTCTCCTAGGTTTTCTTCCAATTTGGTATCTCTAGGTCTAATAATCTCATATCTGTCTTCTGTCCAATTTCAATCAGGTTGCCCCGATTGAAATCCATAAAGAGAATATTATGGATGTTGAGGAGCAACTCAGATTTCTGCTTCATGTAATAGAAGGATGTCAAACAAGTTGTTTTCTGCCTCTGCTGAACGGAGCGTTCTCATGGTGGATATGGAGAGTGATAGGAATCCCAGTGGGTGAAGAATACTTAATTCGGAAACCTTCTAAGATTCATTATTGCATCTAGTGTTTTTGTATTGACACTACGATTATTTCTGTCGTACCAGCCTTCTTCTATCTTTCCAAGTGTGAGATGTGGTTTGGAGATGGCTATCCTTAATGCTTTAGCAGCAAGGCAGGGATCTAGTTTGTCAGATGTTATAACTGGATACAAGAGGACATCACTAGATCATATGTTGGTCAATTCAGATGATTTAATCAAGGAGAGGCTATCTCAGATCCAGATCTCTGCCCTTGTAGATTGCGATGGAAGTCCGAAGGAGGTGGCGCAAGTTGTGTCTCAACTAGTTGATGATGGTTTCAGAACAATTAAGTTGAAGGTAAAAAGCATCGCTCAAACTCGAATCATATTTAGAGAACTATGAGTACCATGTAGGAGTCGTACTAGAAAGTGGTTATGCTGACTGGTTGTGGAAACACAATTTTATCTTTCAGTACCTTGAGTTTTGTTTTGGTTAATGGTTGCTACAGTAGGCAAGGTCTTGTTCTCCAGATTAAACTTCAGAGACAATGATCCTTATTTGTCCTCCACAGGTTGCACGTCGAGAAAGTCCCCTTGAAGATGTTGCTGTCATTCAAGAAATCAGGCAAATGGTTGGATACAAGATTAATATCCGTGCCGATGCAAATCGAAGGTGGAATTATGAAGAGGCAATTGAATTTGGATTATGTGTAAAGCATTTGGGCCTGGAGTACGTTGAAGTATGACCTGGTGATGTGGAAAATATCTTTCACTTATAGTTTCATTAATGATAAAAGTATGGTGCATGTATGCAGTGCAAATCATAATTGGATCTCTTGTTTTTGGGTTTAAAGATTTAGAAAACCAGCTAAAAATAATGGTTCCTGAAACTCTGGTACTTGATTTTCTTTCATTCAAAAGCCCAATTGCAGCTTTCTAAAGAAAAACTTGAATTTCTCTTCATGTAGACGTTTTTTTGTCTAGGAAAAGTTCCTGTGCTTCTAATTTCATTAGCTTCATGACTGGAGCGATAATAGTTTCATTAGCTTCATGACAAAAAGGAACCAAATTTGGATATTGATGATTACATTAGCTTGAATTTTATGCTATATGGCCTTTTCAAAGGGAAAGGCGTGCTGTACGAGGGCGCCAGGAAAACTGCTAGCCTAGGTCCATGATAAGCATGTGAATTTCCTGCTGTTTTAACTATCATGGCAAGCAAAAGTGATAGACAGTTATTTTATTAACTTCATGAAGGATCAAGAGCAAATCCTTGCACAATAGTAAACCAGATGTCAACCAAATTGCCATAAATTCCACATTTTCTAGATGAGGCCAATTTGCAGTTGCGGGTAGAGAAGCTACAATGACTTAATATGCAAAGTACATGGATAATGGTGACAAAAAATATTGCCCAACTTTCTATTGCCACAAGATGTCAATACTGATCGGACTTCCCTCGGTTATGCTGGTTGGGCTAAATCCTTTAGGCTTGTTTAATTCTAATATCGTCATGTCCTAGTGCGTTCGGGTGCCATCACTCTTTACTTTAAGATACTTCTCCTAGAGTTGGTTATCTGGAACTTGGAACGTGTCGTCTATATGCATTGTATGTACTTTTGTTACCTGTATGTATTAACTTTTAATTAGCTTTATACCTTCTGAATTTGTAGGAACCTGTAAGCCTTAAAGATGATATTATTAAGTTCTGTGAGCAAACCAGCATACCTGCAGCATTGGATGAGACACTTTATGATATGGAGGGAGATATCTGGCAAAAACTGAAAGCATTTGCCCATCCGGGAATAACTGCTGTTGTAAGTACAAGTTATGACACCTACCCAAAAGGAAAAAAACACAATTTTTTCTCTTTTATTAAGCAACTTGGAACATTGTGTCTGTGTGATAGGTGATAAAGCCGGGTGTTGTCGGTGGATTTGAACATGCAGCATTGATTGCAAAATGGGCTCACCAGCATCAGAAAATGGCTGTTATAAGTGGTGCATTTGAGAGCAGCTTAAGTTTATCTGCTTATATTCAGTTTGCTAGCTATGTTGAACACCAGAATGCCACAATATGCAGAATCAATGATAAAGGTTTGCCTCCACCTATGGCCCATGGCCTTGGAACTTATCAGTGGCTAAAGGAAGATGTAAGCAGTAAAGCTCTGAAGATTTGTGTTCATCCTCATCGTGATACTGTGGAAGCCTCTATGGAAGATGCAGATAGGTACCTCAGATATTTTGAAGTCAACCATGATGTTATTCAGAGAATTTATCAAGGGGAACAAACCAGGTCGTACAATATGGAGGTTGGTAGTGTGGAGGGTTCATATTCGATCAAAGTGCGAGAGTCTGGAGCCAAGACAAATGTATGAATTCTTCTGATCCTACCTGTGTGATAGGCTAGTTGTTAGAAATGAAGCGTTTTTTTAATAAGTCATTTTTACTGCTTAAAGGAGTTAAGGAGAGAACAATAAAATGCTTGTCCCTGCCTACTGATTTATGTTGGTATCCTCCGTAGTCCACATTTACCATGAAAATACTACATCAAAAATATTTTTTCATTTTCTGAAAATAGACTCTCTGAAGACTGTTTCTGTTCATTTTTCATTTTGAAATCTTTCCTTTTCCTTTTCAAGCACTGAAGCATGGAATTGTTTCATTGAGTTGTGACTATCTATATCATATATTTGTTTTTCAAGATGCATAGGCTTTCTGCAGTATAAATTCTGTCCAGCTAAGGCTCTGCTCACTGATGCATGAATTGGCTAATGCAGAACAAGATAACCATCTTCCTCCATGGCTTTTTGGGCACAAGTCATGACTGGATCCCAATAATGAAAGCTCTTTCAGCTACCTCAAGATGCATCTCTATTGATCTTCCAGGCCATGGTGAATCACGGTTGCAGTGCCATGTGGACAAGAGATTAAACCAAAGGATGGATGCTCCCATGGACATAGTTGCAGACATCATATATAAGTTAATCTGTGACATTACCTCTGAAGAGGTTGCTCTTGTTGGGTACTCAATGGGAGCACGTATTGCATTGCTCCTGGCACTAAAGCACAAGAAGAAGGTACTTCAATTACAATTAGATCTTTCATATTTGCTTTCTTGCAAAAATTTGTAACTCAAGTCTTTGTGATAAAAAAGATAAGTGGAGTTGTCATGATATCGGGAAGTCCGGGACTAAGAGATGAATCTGCAAGAAAAATCCGTGCTACACAAGACGAAGCAAGGGCTCGATACCTGTTAGCTCACGGATTGCAGTGCTTTCTGGAGATATGGTATGCTGGACAGCTATGGAAAAGGTGGAACCCCTACCCCTTGAAGTTTAGCATGTTTATTTTTGGTTGTTAAACCTAGTATCCTAATCCATAGATGCTTCTAATTTTCTCATTGAAAGTTCTAATGTGATTTCTGAATGTTTATTGTTTGTATTTCTCTGTCGACTGCTGTGGTATCTTTTCATGCATCTTCAGAATCCCATAATACAACTCAATATGGTGAGATGCACACGACATCCTTTGGAACAAATCAAGCTGTTTTGAGAACATAATTCCTAGCTTCTACTCAAACGTTTCGCTAAGTCATGTTGAAATGATGGCACGCCATATGTCATCCTATAGGCTACTCGAAATACACACTTTGCATTCTCACAACTTGCATCTTAAAACGTAATACTAGACATACATGATAGCGTCTAAAATTTCAGTCCTAGAATTTCTTTTGTCATTCTTTAGAATCATGCATTTCCTTTTGTTCTTTTTGCACTGAAATTACTTTTCATCCCGGAGACAGTTCTTATTCATTCTTAATATCTCAGGTTGACAATAGAGAATTGTTCTAGTTTCTTGGCTTGATTAGGCGTTTTAATTAAATGGACAAATAGAACTTGCCCTTACATCTGACATATACAGCAAGTAGACTACCTGATTTTTAGTTGTTATGCTCAGCCATATGCTTCAGTTACATATATTGACTTTTTTTTGTCCACAGCTTAAGAGGTCATCCACACGTTGAAGAAATACTCAGAAGCCGTGCGCAGCATAATGACATTGAGGCCCTTGCAAAATCTTTATCTAGCTTAAGCATAGGGAGGCAACGGTGAGATTCCTTGCTCTTATTTTTTTGTTATGATACCTTCAGTATTTTAGGGCAGTATAAATTGGTTTTTGTGATGACGCTAATAAAAATAAACTAACCAGATTTAGGATAAAGAAATACAATCTATAAGTTTTCTAATTCTCTAAATTATAAGCAAATTTGAGCGCTAATGATAAACCAAAAGCAGGGCCATTTTTGGGCTTGAGCGAGCCAGATTGTGGGTCAATCTGGCCAGGCTCAAAAAGCTCGGGTTGTTCCGGTTTAAGAGGGGTGGCCTGGCCGACCCCAAATTTTTTTGGGTTAGGCTGGGTTGGGCGTCTAATTTGGGCATACCTATGTTTTTAGCATCTTGTTGATGTCCAGCCTTCTTTCAAGGTAGCCACACTTGTACTTGTTTTTATCCACAAAATAAGGTCATTTTTCCAGTTTTCTCGTGATGATTTTAGTGAGACATAACTTACTGATTGAGTTGTCTCAGCTTTCCGTCCCACATTAGATCATTTGGTAGGTACTTTTGTTGTGTTGGATGAGATTCGGAATTGAATGTCGTGGTGTCCATGTGCGTCATTTCCCTTTGTTGGCCATAGAATTAGGAAATTAAACGGCATTGAAAGCCCCACCATTGCTCAAGTGTAGGTTACATCCCTAGGCCAAGGTTAGTGGCTCACCTAGTAGGGGGGGAAAGGTGGCCCGTGCAATTGGTATGGATTTGCAAGAGATAAGGAGGATTGCATCAAATGTTCATCTGTATCTTTCACTTTTTTGCTTGAAAAGGAATTTAACTCAATTATTCACATATCTTGTGATATAAAATGGAACAATTTGCCTGAGGTTTTATGCTAGTGTTGTTTATATGATTCATGAATTGCTTGGGGTTGCTTTTTCTCTACAATAGAGAATTTTGATCCAGAAAGACCTATGGTATGTGATTACTCGTTTCTCACAATAACTTTTCATTCTAGATCACTATGGGAAGATCTGAAGGACTGCAAGACGAATTTTCTCTTCATTGTTGGTGAAAAGGATATGAAGTTCAGAGAAATTTCTCAGCAGATGTGCCACGAAATCGGAAGTCGTTCAAAAAATGAAGATCATGCTGATGAATTATGTGAGATGATCATCGTTCCAGATAGCGGGCATGCAGTGCATACTGAGAACCCTCTCCCTGTCATCAATGCTGTGAGGAAATTCTTGACAAAGCTGCACAAGTAATGACAGGGATCATTCTTGAGCAAATTCCAGATATCTTTATGTGCTTCCATATCTGGGTAATAAATCTCAAAACTTATGGAACAGATTCCAAACATATCTATTTCATGCATATATCTCTGTTATCTAGAACCCTTTGCATGCAGCTTTTAACAAGCTCCAAATCTACAAAGAATCTACTATTGTATATATTGATGTCATGATGTGTACGAAGTCTCACCAAATCAACCTAAGACCCTCACCCAGCGACAGCGAGGAAAAGAATGGAGTCAACATGGCTTGTTCTCCTCGCATTCCTCCTCTCCGCTGCTCTGTCGATACTCCCTTCACCATTGCAATGCCTCCAACTCAAGATGATCCGTAGAGACTCCATTCATTCCCCACTCTATCCAGGAAGCCTGACCCAAAACCAGATGTTGCAGCGGCTCTTCGACCAAGACCATGCTCGCATCCAGCTCTACAAAGCTGCATACTCACCATCCAAGGCCCGACCACCAGTCAGGTATCTTTCACCGGCCTTCCTTGTGGAGGTCTCCGTCGGTACACCTCTGTCAGAACGAGACCGAAAGACGTACTACCTAGTGATGGACATAGCCGCAGACCTAACATGGATGCAATGCCTGCCATGCAGGCATTGTTTGGCCGCAAACCACACATATATTTCTTCGATCGTGATGAAGATTCCAATACCATTGTCACTCTCCCATGCAACCACCCCCATTGCCATACAAATAAAAAAGGATGGCAGTGCATCAACGACAACTGCCACTACAAAGCCTTTGAATCCCCCGGTTCGAGAATGAAGAGTAGGGGCATCCTTGTCTCTGACACCTTCGGCTTCTTTTCTGAAATTCCCCATCACCTCGAGTTCATTGCTAACCTTACATTCGGGTGCGGTGATATGAATGAACCAACCTATATTACGCAGACTCAAATAACAGGCAGGCTTGGTCTAGGTGTGGAGAGGACCTCTCTGGCAAGCCAAATGGGCAACCGTTTCTCTTGTATCCCGCCGCCATTCATCAAGGGTCCGTTTGGATACCGCGGTATCCACGGGACGGAATCCACGGGAGCGGATTCTGCCCCCCGGCGTCCGGACGTTGAAAATGGGATCCACGTGATATCCAAACGCCGGATCCCGCTGTGCGGGATCTGCTCATCCGCCGGATACCACGGATTCGTCGGGATCTGGGTGAGCCAAACGGACCCCAACAGCATGCGGCCGCCAAGCATTTTGTGTTAGGAATTCGACAACGAGTAAATAAAGATGGGAAAGCAATAAAATAGAACAAGGAGACATCAGAATTTAACGTGAAAAATCTTTCGGCAAATTACTGGAAAAAAAAAACCACGGGAAGAAGGGCTTCGCTATATGAGTAGATTACAGAGCACTTTCTAACTCTCACACCAATCCTCTCTCTTCCCTCCCAGTACGTTCTCATGTACTTACATATCTCTCTCTGTCTCTATACTTTCTCTCAAGCCCCCTCTTTCTATCAAGCCACACTTGTTCTTTGTGTCTTCAAGCCTTTTAGAGCCACAAACCCTAAAGTAACACACCCTTTTGACGTTGTAAACCTTAGTCACCGTGATCCAACGTTCAATACAACTTCTCGTTAGACTTGGACACAAAAAAGAACCCAAAACTTTCAATTTTTCGATTTTGGATCAATCCAGATTAAGATTGGATCGATCCACAGTGAAAAATGGGTAAAATACGCCTATGGAACAGGGTTGGATCGATCCACTGTGAGATTGGATCGATCCATTGTGTCAGACTGTAAATACGTCTTTGGAAAGAACGTTCGTATCGATCCATATTCACTTTGGATCGATATATTGTAACCTTGGATCGATCCAAGCTCCAGAACGAGCCCAAAAACAGCAACCATCACTTTGTTCTCCGTTGAAGTCGCTGCCAGCCTCATGAGGAGGGATTTTCCCAATAAACTCCCCCTCCCGACTCATGAGAAATCAAAACCCCATCGAGCTCTTACTAGCTCAGACCTTGCACTCTTCTTGTGTTGCGCTTCTTCAAGTTATTGCGCCTCATGACTCTTGAAGACTCCATTGACCCCATCGAACTCTCGATATCGCAATCAAGACTCGGACCTCCATACACACTGTTGTGCCAACATTCGAGCCACTATACCGCATGACTCGGCCTTCATACACATTCGAGTCAACATACCTGGTGACTTGGCCTTTCCGATCGCTTCGATCGATCGGAACCCCATCGTACCTCTAGTACGGAAGCTCCCCCATAATGACACACACGTCGTTGTCGAGTGTCACTACGTTGTTGTTTTTCTCATCATCCTCCTTGACCTTCCCATTAGCAAGATCATCATTGTACTTCATGCATCGCTGCTTGATGTGACCTTCCTTCCCACAGTAGTAGCAAGTAACTGTCTTGCCTTTGATCTTGCCATCCTTCCCATTCGAGCGCTTCCTCTCTATCAAATTTGCCTATGAGACAGGCTCATATGTTGACCTCCTTCTCAAGGCATTGGAGAGCAGGGCCACCATGACTTCCTCTGTCTCTTGGGACTCCTTCCCATAGAGTAATGTAGTCACCAGATGCTCATAGGAAGGTGGAAGAGACGCCAAAAGGAGGAGGGCCTTGTCTTCATCATCCACTGTAACCTCCACGCTCAGCAACTGGGTGATGATCCTATTGAAGGTATTCAGGTGCTCTATCAGATCTGAACCTTCCTTCATCCTCAAGGTGTACAGCTATTGTTTCAGGAACAACTTGTTCGTCAGAGATTTGATCATGAACAAACTCTCTAACCTTGACCATAGCTCTGTAGCCGTGTCCTCATTGATGACATTGTACATGACCTCATCAGCTAGGTAGAGCCTGATGGTGTTCACCGCCTTCATCTCGATCTCCTCCCAGTTATCGGCAGTCATAGACTCGGGCTTCTTTCCCTTCAGGGCCTTGTAGAGACCATGCTGCATAAGGATATCCTTCACCCGCTGCTGCCACAAGCTGAAGTTGCTTTTCCCATCGAATCGCTCAACCTCGAAACGAAAAGCTGAGGCCTTCCCCGCCATCACGAACTGTTGAACCAATCAACCTAGCTCTGATATCATTTGTTAGAAATTCGACAGCGAGGAAACCAAGATGGGAAAGCAATAGAATTGAACAAGAAGGAGATACTAGAATTTAACGTGGAAAACCTTCCAGCAAATTACCACAAAGAAAAAACCATGGGAAGAAGGGCTTCACTATGTGAGGAGATTATAGAGCACTCTCTAACTCTCACACCAATCCTCTCTATTCCCTCCCAGTACGTTCTCATGTACTTATAGATTTCTCTCAGTCTCTATACTTTCTCTCAAGCCCCCTCTTTCTATCAAGTCACACTTGTTCTTTGTATCTCCAAGCCTTTTAAAGCCACAAACCCTAAGATAACACACCCTTTTGACGTTGTAAGCCTTAGTCAACGTTGGATCAAATTGATCCAACGTTCAATACAACTTCTCGTTAGACTTGGACACAAACAATAACCCAAAACTTCCAATTTTTCAGTTTTAGATCGATTCGAATTAAGATTGGATCGATCCACACTGAAAACTGGGTAAAACATGCCTCTGGAACAGAGTTGGATCGATCCACTATGAGATTGGATCGATCCACTGCAAATACGTCTTTGGAAAGAACATTCGTATCGATCAAGACAAGTCTAGATCGATCCATTGTAACCTTGGATCGATCCAAGCTCCAGAACGAGCCCAAAAACAGGAACCATCACTTTGTTTTTCGTTCAAGTCGCTGCCAGCCTCATGAGGAGGGATTTTCCCAACATTTTGAAGCTCGGTGATGATGCCATCCTCCGCGGGAGAGAAGTGAAGACTATCCCATTTAGCGTACATCAGGTTGCTCCCCAGTATCTTCTTGAACTAGAAGACGTCAGTGTTGCATGCCGACACCTCGTATTCCCAAAAGGCACATTCTGCCTTCATGGTGATCAATATAACGATACGAGGGGAGGGCTTGTCATTGACCCATCAATGTGGTACTCCCAGTTGGCAAGCGGCCCTGGCGGCACCTATAAGAGGATCATGGATGCGTTCGACTACTACTTCCAACCGTTCCGTTTATTTGAGGACAACTATACTAAGGATGTGACAGCTTTGAGGTTATGCTACTATATACCAAAAGATGGGTCGTTCACCGCATTCCCTAACATGACTTTGCATTTTGGGAATAAGGTCGACCTAGTTCTGCCCCCAGAAAATGTGGTGACCATGGTGCAAGTACTAAATTACACCAGTTTTTGTGTGGCAATAGATGTCGAGGAAGGGCTGAATATCCTCCGAGGACATCAACAAAACAATCAATCGGCTCTTGTTTGACCAGAGCAAGAGAGAGTTGTCCTTCGCGCGTGCAGACTGCTTTTCAGGATGTGTGAGGGTATTTAATTGTGATCGAATGTTCAGGTCTTCGGAGTGTTTCCGTCGACTGAAATAATTAGTTGAACGGCTCTCAATTTGAAATGACAGATTTCATGGTGTTAAGCTTATATGTTGCGTGAAATTCACTTTCACTTTTTTTTTAATTTTTTTTTTATTAAATGAGCCTGAAAGTTAGGTTTATAATGTTAACAAGATACACACATTCAGGTGCCAGGAATAGCCCATCGAGCCCCCGCCACCGCCCTATGGGCAGATACATTCATTTCCCAGGGATGTGCACAAAAGCAAGAACTAATAAAATTGAGAAGAGGACCGCCTGAATTGTTTTAAAACTATATGTAGCTTATGCGGTCATGCAAACCTCCTATTTATGTATCTCATCGTCAACAGGGAATCGGATTCAACAACAATCTTGGAATGAGCACATTAATTCCTGTGCACCAAACAAGATGTTTGTGTGTGTTTATGGGAGAGAGAGAGAGTGTGTGTGTTAGATATTCACATCACTACTCGTCTTCCATACATTCCAAGTCAGAGGTTGCTTGGCCTGATGCACTCGCGTGCCGCCGTTGTGCCTCTCATATGTGACTATGAGTCCGTCACCTGATATAATCATCATTTGTTGGGTTGTTGTGTCAAACATTGACGTGATGACCAGTCATGCTCGTTGCCCTTATATATTGGCTCGAAAGCCTCGACTCGGATTGTATGCAGTTTATCACTGTTATCATTGATTTGTACATACAATTTGCTGAAATAAACAGCAGCTAATTCCTTCGTTTGGATGTTTAAGTCTGGTGCGGCATGATTTGGGCCTTCCCCGAATAAACTCCAACAAAAGAATGGTGGCTAGCTTGCAAGCCTCCATTCTTTATGACTTCCTCACAAATTACATAACTTAATTTGCATAGCTTAATTGAGTCGAGCCAACTGTACCATGCTGGCTTTCCAGGTCAGACCGGACTGCACACCTGACCTTCATTATGGCCGCGCCCTGTGGACTTACTGAAGTAATAGACTAATATGCCTCGTAACACCAGACTTCCCGCCTGTGGGCTTCATTCAAGCACAGATGATCTAGAGTCCAGGTTTCGAGGATTGATTCTAGCATTCCACGGCCTGCTATGGTGATTGTGGGCTTATATCATTGGAGATCAGGCCCATATTGTATCGTATTGATTCAAAGCTGCTGTTAGGCGATGTGGGCCATCTTGTATCATTAGTGGCCCAAACGAAGTGCTTATTAAACCCAACCAATAAAGGACTAATCTCTACTGCAGGCCACCAACTTTGACATCGATCGGCCCAAACAAAATAAATTTAGTGCATATATAAAGGTAAACAATAAAGTAAACATCCACTACTAAGTTCAAGAGATGATACATAAGAGGCTTTTATTTCCAGACCATAAATCTTTGCTGCAGGCCCAAACGAAGTACTTATTTAAAACGGGCTCATATCGTATCGTATTGATTCAAAGCTCCTTTTGGGATACGTGGGCCATCTTTAATTATTCGTAGCCCAAACGAAGTCCTTCTTAAAACCAACAAATAAAGGGCTAATCTCTGCACTATGCTGCAGGTCACCAACTTTGACATTGGAACGGCTTCAGCAACTCTGCTCGGCTGTTGCCTCGTTTGAGGAAGTGCATTTCAAGTTCATCCCCAGAGAGGATAACGGAGAGGCGGACCGACTAGCGAAAGCGGGCGCAAAGAAGGCCGCTCAGTTTTGAGGCATGTGTCTTGGTGTTAGGGTACTTAACCCGGTTTTGTTGTATTTTGTTTCCCCAGCCTAGGTGTTCTCACCTTAGGTCTCAATTCATCAAAAAAAAAAAAAAAAAGACATTGGCACAAGCAAAATTCAGTGCATGTATAAAGGCAACAAATAAACTTATGATCTACAGAGAGAGAACACTGTATACTGTTTTTGTTAATTAATTTAAGTCCAAGGGCTGAGACTAAACAAAGCAAACAGAGAAACAGAACAAAAACAGAGCAAGGAAAACAAAGAGAAGAAGAAAACAGAGATATAATACCGTGTCACTGAAAAGATCACAAAAAAGATAGGCTTTTATTTTTCAATTAATTCAAGTATAGATCCAATAAGCTACAGAGAGAGAATACTATGTGTGTGTCACTGAAAAGATCATACATAAGATAGGCTTTCATTTTCCATATCATACATCTCTGCTGCAGTCTTCCACAGCATAAGACAGGCTATTATGTTCCAGATCATACGAGAAGCGGTAATGTGCTGGTGATGCATCCCGAAGATGTTTCTTGTCTTCGCTTCCAGTATTGCTACGCAGAATTTATTGTCAGCAACATATACGACCTCTAATCGCACTGCGGATGTCTTGGCGTCCTCGGTCAGGGTGGATCCTTTGATTCCCATGCTCTGAGAGGTTCCGTGCATGCAGGGGCGAAGCCAGGAATTTTTTTTACCTAGGGCTAACTAAAGCTAAAGGGAAAATGACAAACTGCACTAGCCAACTACCCCATGGGATGAAAGCACTTCATAAGAACCTCTAACAGTATTACAAATTGTAATGAAAAAATGGCTACTTGGTAAAAAAAATTCAATTACTAAAAAACATTGGATGGAGCATGATCCTCGCTTTTTGATGCATGTTCTCTTGGTTTAAAAAATGAGAAAATTGTTTTCTTTCTCCTTTGTCCTTGAGTAGGGTGAGTATTCAGTAAATATCGAACCAAAATACGGAATACCGAAATACCAAAATTTATTCGGTACACTAATTTAAAAACCGAACCGAACTGAATTCATGCAAAAACAGAACTGAATCGAAAAAATCAAAATAATTTATAGTTTTTTACTCTACAATATAAAACCGAACCAAAATAAGGTATATAACTTCAAAATTTTCGGTATTTATCAAATTTTAAAAATAAAAATCGAAACCGAACCGATTACTGAATTTTTGAGCCAAAAAAAACCAAACCGAACCAAATATATCTAAAAACCGAATCAAACAATTCAGTTCAGTTCGGTTCGGTTCAAGTGATATATGTAATATGTGTAGTCATTAGCGCACCTAACGGGTTGAAAGTATCAAGCTAACCGTTTATAAATACACTAATGGATTAAAATACTCCAACGGGTTTGAGATGTCTGACTTTTACTAGCCGGCTCATTGATGACAATGTGGGCTAAAGCATGGATTATATGTAGTTTGACCAACAACTCTCCAATTTTGACCTGGGCTGCAGCCCACCTCAGCCTCTAGCATAGCTCCGCCCTTGCGTGCATGCCTTTTCTTCTTAGGGCTCCTCTGTTTGAGCCCGCTCGTATTGTTTGTTCTTCCTTTTCTTGTTTTCTTGTTTGGTTCCGCAGCCCTTGGGCTCATCTACTCAAAAAAAAAAACATATACGACCTCGGGTCCATCGATGACAAGGTCCTTACCGTCCTCAAAATGGAGTGTCATCCTGGGATATTGAATTGCGTTGAAACCATCAGGTAGCTTGTAACACATATGGAATTGAAAGCCTGGCAAGCTGGTTTTTGTGAGGTTCATCGGCGCGAAGTATTGTATGAACGCCGTTTTGAGCTTAGCGTGATTGTCCGGCGTGAATCTCGAGAACGTGCTCCCGGAGTCGATGAGGAAGCCGCCGATTAGATACTTGCCCTCCTTTGCTGCCTTAAAGGAACCACGAGGGAAGTTTAAGCGTTTGCCGTTAATGCTTATGTCATGCAAAAGAAGATAGTATTGAGAGTTCAGCGGGTAGGAGAAGCGGCTGTCGAAGGAGATGGTCTTGGCTCTGGCCCGGCGGGGAATAGCGGCGTCTTCGCCGAACTTCAGGAATCCCGGTCGTTGCGTGGGACTGACGTATTTAGTGAGGCAGTAGCTGAACCTTCTTGACCTCAGCTGCATGGCCATGGACGGCGTCTGCCTGTTGAGCCCCATTATACCAGCAACCTGTTCAGGAAACCTGAAGTTTTGGTTGTCATAACCACAACTGAAGCTTATGCGTTGGACGAATTCCAGCCCGCGACCTGAACGAGAGGCGAAGCCAAAGGTTTCAAAGGCCATTTTACCCGTGGAGGTGGCTGGTTGAGCATATTTGGCCTTGTAGTGGCATTTCTTTTCAATGCACTCCCAACCGTGATCTCTTTGGCGCCAGCTGAGACAAAAATCATCAGTGCAGTGGTCATAGGCAAAGGTGCTTGATTCCAAGGGGTCGAAGGCGGGGGGATTTTGAGCCCAGCAGTGCCTACACCCCTTGCACTGCATCCAGACCAAGCTGCTCCCGGTGTCCATGGCCAGGAGGTAGTTGGCCGGCAGCCTGTTCTTTTGCTTTGGTGTGCCGATGGCGATCTCCACCAGGTAGAGGAACTCTATAGCCCGGACACGAGTGTTAGAGAAGATAAACATGAATTAGTTTTAACAGATTGTCCAACTTATTCTCGTACAGATCGTGATAGATTAAAAGACTAAATCTTATTGTTTTCTTATCTTTATCCATATGAGTTAGTTGTTGTCTGAGAATAATATATAATAATACAATTGTTTCATAGCTGTGGTATGCAAAATACCACCCACTTATTTTCTCCTACTCTCCATCTTTCATGGTATCAAGAGCCATTTGTGTATCCATGGCTGACTCTTGTACTGCTTCCGCAACTTCTTTCTTGCTGCCTACTCAGAATGTGCAGATCAAGCTTGATGAATCCAGCTATCTTGGCTGGATTGCATTGGTTTTGCCTTTACTACGAGGCCATGATTTACTAGGGTTTGTGGATTTTTTTTTTTAAGAGTTGAGCTGAAGCTAAAATACAAAGTCATCTACAAAGATAACCCAGGGATGTCCGGTGGTGGATCACCAGATCCCCTATCCCAAAATACAGTATCCCCTCTCACATACCTCGCAAGACGATCAGCAAAGGTATTCAATTCCCTCGATACGTGCATGATAATAACCTCCTGTAACTGAGCCGCCAGCTAACACACCCTCTTTAGCGTGTTTTTTAGTGACTCAGGCCAGGAGCACCACCCTTTAACATATCTAACAACATTCAAGGAGTCAGTTTCAAACACCACTCTTCGTAAGCCCTTGACAGATACGATCTCTAGTCCTCTCAAGAAGGCATGAAGCTCCGCGTGATCAATTGAGAGAGCCACCACACTGTCAGCAACAACCCAAGAGATAGAGGATGATTCATCAAAGCAGGCGATACCAATACCAGTGACTGTGCCATTCCTCTCCCACGAAGCATTCGACTAAACGAGAGTAGATCCCTCCGGTGTTTGCCGGATTAAGTCCTCCGTTCCACCACCCCGGTGCAACATCTACTCCTTGGCTGCCCATATCGCACCTCGCGTCGTTGTTTCCGAGCTCGAAGTCTCCCCGCAAAATATAAACTCACTCCTCTTTTTCCATATATGCCACATACCCTATCCCACCTTTGCCTTCACCAATTTAGAATGATCAGACCCAGCTAGCATCTCATTCCAGTTTACCCAGCACCCGCTTGCATAAATGCCTGGTTCCGACGAAAAAATCCTCCTCCATACCTGTCTAGAGTATTCACAGAGGAATAGAGCATGCTCTGTAGATTCCTCTGTTTCTTCACATCTCGGACACACCCCGTCGGCAATAATGCGCGCCCTCTCCATCGCCAGTTTAGTCGCGAGCTTCCCATGTACCACTCTCCATAAAAAGGTCTTGATTCTAGGCCCAAACGACCCCTTCCAAATGGGGTTCCAATCATGATCCGATCTCTAGTCCTCCCTTCTTTCTTTCTCCTTGTCATACAGAGATAGGTAAGTAGATTTTGATGACACTCTACCTCCTAGATCCCTGGTCCAACATGTAGTGTCTCCTTCCTCAAGGCCGACTGCAACCTCCTCAATGGCCAGCAACAGGTCTTGTGAAAAAATTCCCCTAATGATGCTTCTCCACCAACATTCATTTGGCCTTATCAAATCCCCCACGAGCATAGACTCATAAATCCTGTCCATATTCACAAATGTGGGCTTCCTTCCTATCAGCAAATCAAGCACCCACCAATCCATAAGGACATTCACCTTGCTATTCCTCCCCACCTTCCACTTAAGGTCCATTCGCAACAATCCCACAGCTCTACAAACGGATCTCCAAAGCGGCGAACATCCACCGCATCGTCGGTCTTGCGGAAGAACACCCTGCCACTGGTACTTTGCATTCACCAATTGCTTCCATATAGAGCTCACCCTCGGCAACAGCTTGGACGCCCTTACCATCCTCAACCCATCCTGCCACAAGGAGATGAAGAGGCAATTGAATTTGGATCATGTGTAAAGCATCTTGGCCTGGAGTATGTTGAAGTATGACCTGGTGATGTGAAGAGTATCTTTCACTTATAGTTCCATTAATATGTGCTTCTAGTTTCATTAGCTTCATCACTGGAGCAAGAATATTTTCCATGCACTCATCAACTGGCTGTTTGTTTTCTAGGCCAATCATGGTCGAAATTTTTCTTGGCCAAGAGTTAGGCTCCTACAATCATAAAGAATTGACATGATGCTGACATAGTGATATAGGTACAAACTTAGTTCTCTCTTGGGTCATTTTTATATTATGTATTGAGCATGTATTGAGATAGGAGAGGCTTCTTTGAGGCCAATGATGACATCTTTTGGGCCATCTTAAATAAATTTTGCTCTTGTTGAACTACATGGTGAGTTTAGACTTCTGTTTTGTGTGCCATGACACATAACTTAAGAAGGATATTGCTGCTCGCCTCTGGTGCTCTCAAGAGGAGATGAACTCCACGACCAAAGGGAACCAGATTTGGATATTTATGTTTTTTTTTTATGAATTGAGCCCAAAGGCTATGTGTTATTTACAGCATCAAGACCAGGGCTCAAACCCCATCCCGCTGCCACTCAAAGCTAGTGCAGTTCAATCTGCACCACTTTGCAACTCTGTCGGCCATTACATTAGACGACCTGGGTACAAACAAGAATAACAAAGATTCAAAACTGAGAGAAAGCTTCCAAATATCCTTCGCAAGCTGCTCCATATTCCTCGGCCAAAGCTTAACACCATTAACAACATCCACCATATCGTAGGCATCTAATTCTACAACAATCCTACTCCTTCCTCTTTCTCTAGCCCACAACAGTGCTTCAAAAAGAGCAGTACCTTCAGCTTCAAATGCATTCCTAGCCATTGCTCCTTCACCTTTAGCCCAGTAGAAGCAACCCTTCTCACTGGATTCCACCACTGCAACAGCTGCGACCCCAGTCACAGGATCCCTTGAAGCATCAACGTTATAGACCCACAACCCTGTTTCATTCCGACTTGGCACCTCCCCTGCCCCACCTTTCTCCAAGCCCCGAAGGAACTCCTCGACTAATCGTTTGGCTCTCTGAGCCAACACTCCTGGTGCTTCCCCTACACCATCAAAAATTCTACTATTGCAATCCTTCCACAAGGTCCAAAGACCATAGCCCACAAAGGCCTTCAACTTCATGATGCTTGGCTGGCTAGATGACCTTGAGATGACTTCTAACATATGCTCAGCTCCCCAATCATAAACACCAACTCCCAAGTCTTGCAGAAGAGTATCTATTACCTCCCTGACGTGTTGGCATTCAAAACAAACATGTTGTAACGTCTCAGCATCAGCACCACACCTTACACAGTTTCGATCTGATCTAGAGCAAAACCACCATAAAGCATCACGAACAGGCAATTTACCATTAAGAGCTTTCCACAAAAAATGTTTGATTCTAGGACCAACTAATAGACGCCATAGATTCTTCCAATTGATCTCCTCACCGTGAACCCAGCTTGCTCTAAATCTTTGAGCCAACAAGAAATGAGCCGACGAAACAGAAACTTGTCCAGAGCTATTGAATTCCCATCTAGCCTCATCCATTGGGTCTCTATACACAGGCAAGCACTCAATAGCTTGAACTGTATCATCTTTGAATAGCTCTTTGATGAGTCCTCTGTTCCACCCCTGCCTATTAATCAGATCACCAACTCTCATATCCTCTGTTCTTGCATCCCAGAACATCATAAGCTTCAAGGCTAAAGCTTCATCAAGCATCCAGTGGTCATGCATCACACTGACCTCACTATCTTGCCCCGGAGTCCACCTTAAACCCAATCCAAGGTCCTCAGCAGCTTTGCAAACACTTTTCCAATGTGCAGACCCCTTGTTGTTAGAGAACGAAGGGAGGCCACCAGTCCAACTATATTTTGCGGCAGCAGTTTTGGTCCAAATGGTGTCACAATAAGTCAAAAAGGTCCCCGCTCTCTTCATCTTAATAAGAGCCCGCTGCCAAAGAGTGAAATCTTTCATGCCCAGACCACCCAACTCTTCGGGCTTACAAACCTCAGACCATGCAACCATGCTAAGCCCAGACCTTCTACCTTGCCAAAGAAATGACCTACAAATTTGTTCCAGCTGTGTGAGGACTTTACCTAGGACCTCTGAGGTGAACAAAGCGAAGACAGGGATACTCTGAAGCACGGATTTAAGTAGAGTCACTCTCCCAGCCTCTGTAATCTTCCTCCCCTGCCAGCTAGCCACTCTGTTAGTCAGTTTCTCAGTCAAAGGACCAAAGTCAGCAGATCTCATCTTTCTTTCACTGATGGGAGCACCCAAATACCGCCAGCTACCCTTCGCCATCCCCACCTTAAGAATCCCACACATAGCAATGCGCCTATTCTTCTTCACAACCTCAAAGAACTTGATGCTTGATTTGAAGGGATTTGATAGAACTTGAAAAGTGTAGTGGCTTAACAAGTCCGTTCAAAATTACAAATTTATAATCGAACTTCAAACTAACTACTTTAGGGGTAGATAGCAGTGAATCCGAGTCGATCCACAGGGAATTAGGATTAAGTTGAGATGCTCTGTATAGTCTCCTACTAATGAGTTAAGGAAAAGTTGTAGAATTTGAATTAAACTAACTTGAAACTAAAGAATTATAGATGCAAGAAAAAGAGACCAATGAATTCTTAATCCGTAACACGGGTTCTACTAGGTCTTCCTAATATCAGGGCACACTAATCACATTGAATGGCTTTCCTAATAGTTGATAGGTGAATGACTAGTTTTCCCTATCACTCAACAAGTTCCGATTAGGATCCCTTGTCCGTGAAAGCAATTATCTAAAAGTTAGTGACATACTGATTAGTTATGATCACAGCTAATGAATCCTCTGATTAGGATGATATCATCGCGAGAAACTAGTTGAAATATGGATTTAGGTGTAAAATCAAGATGATTCTCGCACCTTGATGGCCAATTCTAGAAAGATAGGATAAATGAAGGATTAGGAATAGAATGTAGTGGTTCTAGCACTACTATAGTAGTTCTAGTACTATACAATCCCTAATCACAGAGAAAAATTCATCTGAGATACCATGGTTCTAGCATGATCCACATATTAGATGAGTTCAATCCAAGTCCTAACATGCAATAGCTCTGGATCTATCACGCATTAGAACAATCCAACCATCAAATAGTAAACTAACACCAAGATTATGAAAGAATTAAGATTAATCCATATAAGCCAAACAAAAAGGTATACAAGCCCTAGATTTTTGAAATCCCTAGTAGAAACCCTAGTTAGATCATAAGAATTCCTTGGCGAGGGGTTTAGCTACTCATCTTTAGGGGTTGATCCACAGACGAAGGTTGATGAAGCTCTTCCGCCATGAATCTCCTCCAAAAGATCTAACCTAACTTGTCGAAAAGAAGCAAAGAGAAGCTTTGGAAGATTAAGAAAATTCGTCTATGGGAGGCTGCCAAAACTCTACCAAAGAAGCCTATTTATAGCCTAAGACCAACCCTAACTCTGATTAGTCAGTTTCCTTTTATTTTTCCCGCAGCGCCACAAGAGATCGATCTTCTTTACACGGATGACTGCAGCCTCCAGGTTTGGATCGATCTACTTTGTCTCAGATTGATCTTGGTGAGAAGTGCTCATGTTTAACTCTCTGTTTTGCTTGCGGCCGGAAAGTAAATCGATCTTGTTGGGTTGAGATCGATCTTCTTTGCTTCACTTGGACCGCCTCGTCCTGGAATAGTCATATCGATCTCCTTTTGACGCCATATCGATCCGAGATGTGCAGATTTGCCAAAAAAAGCTTCGTTTTAGCACCAAACTCGATCTAATCTTTGTTGAAGGCTTTTATACCTGAAATGCACCATAGACCATCAAAATAGCAGTGCTCGGAGGCTAACAGGACCTAGTTAAAGGGGCTATTTGTGCACTTTTGACGCGTTATCAGGATTCATCTCCAAACCACTTAGGAGCTTGAATTGAGTTAACTTCAGTCTCAGTTTTCTAGCCTCCAAGTAGGTAGCACCGGAGATGATCAAACAATCATCGGCATAGAGGAGATGAGACAATCTAACACTTGAATTTTTAAACCGCAAGCCTTCCAATCTCGAGCCCGAAGAATCCAATAATCTAGACAAAACTTCTTAGACCAAAACAAAAAGGTATGGAGATAAAAGGATCTCCTGTCTAATACCACACCTTGGTCGAACTCTACCATGGATTTCACCATTGACAATGAAAGAAAAGATGGACCCTCTAACACATGTCATGACTCTTGCCACCCAGCTAGAAGCGAATCCCATCCTCACCATAATCTCTTTCAAGGAGTTCCAATTGACCTTATCATAAGCAAACATGAGATCCACCTTGAGAACCATTAAGCTTCGAGACTTTGGTGCAACTACCATTAAATGAACAACTTCCTGAGCCACCTCTATGTTGTCAATAATGCTCCTTCCCTCAATAAAGGCTGACTATTCCAAACCAACAATCTCCTCCAAAACACCTTTAAGCCTTCAAGCCAAAATGGAGGTTATGACTTTATAGCCAACATTACAAAGGCTGATAGGGCAGAACTCTTTAACCCTCCTACGAAACTTACACTTGGGCACAAGTGATATAAAAGTTTCGTTCCATGCAGGGGGGAGTTTCAACTGCTGAAAGAAGTCTAAGACCAATCGGCTAAAATCCTCTCCAACCACATTCCAATTGGAGATAAAGAACTCAATCGGTAATCCGTCAGGCCCCGATCACTTATTCCTTCCCAGCTTAAACACAATCCTCTTATAATGAACCGAGAAGCTAACCAATTGATGAAAAAACATAGAGTTGATGAAAAAACATAGAGTTGGCAAATCTGGCACCAAATGAACAGGGAAGCTAAAATCACCAGCCTAAACATTTTAATAATGCTGCTGAAGAGCCAGACCAATGGCAACTTGATCAGTAAACACACTACCCGAAGCATCCACTAGTTCCCTGACTATTGATTTGTGAGCCCGAGTACTATCTAGTTGATGAAAAAACATAGAGTTGCGATCTACTGACCTCAGCCACTCCTTTGCGAAATCTTTGCCCAACCCTTGCCTCCTGCAACAACATTAATAGCTCACACTGACCTTCTAACTGTCGAAGAACAAGGTCATCTTTGTCTGATAGCTGATCCAATTCTTCCAACTTTTAAAGGTCTTCTAGGTACTTCTCAATCTTCTTCCCAGTTCCAAACAAGTCAGCTGCCCTGCTTCTTTTATCCTAACCCTTTACCACCCTCTTGATCGCTTTGACTCTGGTTGCAAGCTGAAATTGCTTGGAACCCCTACAAGGGGAATTCCATGCTCTTCACACAGCTTCTTTAGATTCTGATCGGACCATCCAACTGTACTCCAATCTGAACGTGCCCGAGCCACACTTCTGAGAAACCTCACAGAAATTCACTAGCATAGTAGAATGATATGATCCTATCTTCGGTAGATGTTTAACTGCAATCCCAGGTAACAGAGCCTTCCCAAGCACTATTATAGAGAACCTTGTCTAGTCTCTTGAGTATTTTGGCTCCACCACCGTGCCGATTGATCCAAGTCAACTTGGACCTAGAAAATTCTACCTCCCTCAGAGCATTCGAGCACATAAACTGAAAAAACTCCTACTTAGAGGGCCCAAAATAGAAAGCTTGACAACCCTTTTTCTCCTCAGCTGAAACGATAGCATTGAAGTCACCCCCAATCAAGTGAGACAGACCAACTCCCTCAACCCTTGACAAAGCCTCTCACAACTCATGACGTAGAGAGTACCTGGTACCTCCATACACCGCAAAGATAGCCACATGGGCAAACTTAGGATTGGAGATAACACCATGGATTGTTTGAGAGGACCAATTTCTAAAAAATACTCTCCTAACATCCAAACTATGATGATGTGTGCAAAACGATAATAATCATCTTTCGTTGCGATGATGTGTGCAAAACGTAGTCGTAATGCCCACCCATATGTGACTATCAGTCGGTCGCATGATATAATCATCATTTGCCGTGTTAATGTGTCAAACATCGACATCATGAGCTACTATGCATGTTGGCCTTATATATTGGCGCCAAAGTCTTGACCCAGATTGTCTGCACCTTTATCATTGATTTGTAGTAACATCATACTTGTACTCACTTTTATCATTGATTTGTATATACAATTCGCTGAAATAAACATCAACTTTCCTTTGTTTAGATTTTTAAGTCGTGACTTCAAAATTCAGACGGTTATCATTTTATCTGCCCTCGATCTGTTTGCTCCATGGGGTTGAATAATGGCCTTTGCCCTCCATTTGAGTAATGGGATGTGAATCTTATGGCTTGAGTTTGATGCCGCCTGATTTGGGCCTAGCTAGAAAGAACACCTTCTTGACTTTGCATAGCGTAATTGAGTCAAGCCAACTGGACTAGGCTGGAAAGACATGCCGGACTGCACAACTAACCTTCATTACGTCTCATTTTCCAACAACTACGCACATTGATGAAGTAATAGACCAAGGACCGGTTTGGATTGAGGATAAACATGCATAAACCCCGTTTATGTATCCAAACACTTTCCTCTAAATCCTATATAACTTTGTTTGATGCTTACATAACTTTTACTTCATCCACTATGGAAACTTATCCTATCCTCAATCCAAACGGGCCCTAATAGGCTGATTATGTCTGACTTTCCGCCCTGTGGGCTTCAGCAGTATGCATGACATGCTATTGTAATTGTGGCTCATGTCAGTAAAGAACATGCCCATATCATATCGTGTTGATTCACATCTGCTGTTGGGATATGTGGGCCATCTTTAGTTATTCGTGGCCCAAACGAAGTATTGCTTAAAACCAACAAATAAATGGCTAATCTCTGCACTATGCAAACTTATCCTATCCTCAATCCACTATGTAAACACTATCCTATGCTCAATCCAAACGGGCCCTAATAGGCTGATTATGTCCGACTTGTTGGCCTGTGGGCTTCAGCAGTATGCATGGCATGCTACGGTGATTGTGGCTCATGTCAGTAAACAACAGGCCCATATCATATTGTGTTGATTCACACCTGCTGTTGGGATATGTGGGCCATCTTTAGTTATTCGTGGCCCAAACGAAGTATTGCTTAAAACCAACAAATAAAGGGCTAATCTATGCACTCTGCTGCAGGCCACCAACTTTGACATCGGCACAAGCAAAATCCAGTGCATATATAGGCAACAAATAAAGTAATGATCCAATAAGCTACAGAGAGAAAATACTGTATAGTTTTTAAAAAAAAAAATAATTAAGTCCAAGACTCCCAGGGCTGAGACTAAACAAACAAAGCAAACAAAGAAACAGATCAAAAACAGAGCAAGGAAAACACAGATAAGAAGAAAACAGAGAGAATACCGTGTCACTGAAACGATCACAAAAAAGATAGGCTTTTATTTTTCAATTAATTCAAGTATAGATCCAATAACCTACAGAGAGAGAACACTATGTGTGTGTCACTGAAAAGATCATACATCAGATAGGCTTTCATTTTCCACATCACACATCTCTCCTGCAGTCTTCCACAGCATAAGACAGGCTCTGCTTTTTCAGATTATATGAGAAGCGGTAATTGTGCTGTTGATGCATCCCGATCGAGTTCGCCGGATTGTGTTGCGGACTTGACCACATTCTATGCTTCAGTTTATTCCAAGGTTAAGTAGGGTGATGCTTGACTTCATGTTTTTGGTTACTTCTCTTGCAGAAAGACAGTTGATTCGAGTTCAAAATTTGGCGCTTGATCTTCTTTACAGAGCAGAATGCTGAATTTTCGAATTTAATTATAGATAGACAATTGTATCCAATAAGTATCAGCAGAATTTGGTGGGAACAGCAAGCATGGGAAAAAAGAGAGAACCATGCTAAGCATTCTCCTGCCTGCTTTCTTTCTTTGTATCATCTCATCATAGAGGATCACTTAGGAATCGTGCCAAATAAAGGTTTTTGAAAAGTATCGTATCCTACTCTTTTGTGCCTGGTTTGGTTCCAACTGTCATTTCATTTCTGTTTGTATCACTCGGTTAAAAAGTATTCTAGCCTTGAAAACCAACTCAATAGAGATCCAATATACACAGAATCGACCCAATTGAATCAAGCTGGAGATTTCATTCCAACAAAGCTTTGGCTTTCGAAGAAAACATCGTGTTTTGAGCATATAAAGTTTCTGCACTGCACTGGAGGTTGAACCGAATGAAATAAGAATAAGAATAGGACCAAAGTTTGGGAGAGGAAACCATGAGTGTGAAGAACATGCAAGACTTAAATCCACAACTGATGACAGCCCTTTTAGCAAGAGAATAGCAGATATATCTATTTAAACAGGAATCAAAAGAAAAGGAAAAAAGAATAGAAATGTAACATTCAAGGAGATTCAGCAAAAAGGTGCTATAGGGAAAGAAACTCACAGAGCAACAACTGCAACACACTTCCTTAATCTGTGTCCTTCGATCAATGCCACGTAAAATTTCGGGCAAGGTTGGGGATGGCTTTGAAATCTCAACTAACCTAACCTGAGGCCAAAAAGAAAGAAAGTAGACAAAGATTAGAACCAAAGCCATCAACATATCTCGTGTCTTCTCTATGCATCAGAAAACCAAAGATGACCGTTACATCACAACCAAAGGTACATCACATATGTACAGATAGATACATCATGAAAGCAGCGCAGCCATTAGTCATTACTATGACAATGGCAAGTCCAAAATATATAGTGTCTTAAGCGAGATGAGATATCATATCCAATGTAATTGAGCTCTTTTAAATCCACCCCAAAAATCCATTCGATCAACACCAAAAGCAAACCATGCCATTTAATAGAGATTTTGTGTAGTCATGCAAATGATTAACATCCATAGGTCATCAACACGTTTGGGGCGGCAAGAGCTTAAACAGAAGAGACGCAGTCACCTAAGCCACAGAACACTCAGAGGATGGTGTCGAGTTTGACCATAGAATATAGATCCAAATGCAGCTGATTTCAGATGCAAACCCAAACTAAATATAAATATCATATTCAGGTTTGTACCACCTATAATCTAGCTTGAAATTGAGATGCACTTCTACACTTGATAAGCCATCAGATTATAACACATGAAATATCAAGTTTTGTATCAAGTTACTAAATTCTGGAGCTCTTTAGGCACTTTGCAAAGCCCATAGCAGACATTGTAAACTGACATTAACTGGTCTTTTCTTCTTTCTCTTTTCCTGATTTTAAATTGCAAGAGGTTGAATGCTTTTTTTTTTTTTTTTTTTTTTTTTTTGTTAGTTGAGCACGGTAGTGGGGAGAATACCAGCTGGGGGTGAGAGAGGGTACCAACCTTCGAACCCGGGTCCTTTGTTAGCCCAGATATTGTTTTGATGATGTCAATATATATTTGATGATAAAACAATGATTTAATATTATTATCCCTTAATTTGGAAAGCATTTAAATCATATTTATTAAGTTTTGTACTGACGGTCGATGCGACGGACGATGCATGGATCGACCGTGGGATATGGCGGTTGATGGAAGGATCGACCGCGGAAGCTGACAATGGGAATATAGGCGACGGTCGATGTCACGGTCGATGGGACGGTCGACCGTGAGGTGTGACGGTCGATGGACCGATCGACCGTGGCCTATGTGACTTGGCTCGAAGGAGCGACGGTCGATCGGTGCATTGACCCTGGGAAGAGGTTTTCGCAACAGAGCCTGACGGACGATGTCACGGTCGATGGGACGGTCGACCGTGAGGAGTGACGGTCGATAGGCGGATCGACCGTGCGGTGCGACGGTCGATAGGCGGATCGACCGTGCCTCAAGAAAGGCTGGCGGATGATGTCACGGACGATGCGACAGTCGACCGTGAGCCCAGAAACTAGCCGTTAAAGAGCCGTTGCAGGAGAAAGAAATAGCCGTTGGGAGGCTATTTGGAGGGGTTGGAGGCTCAGCTATATAAGAGAAAGTCCAGCTAACTTGCCAGGGACTTAGAGGGAGCTAAGGGATTATTGTAATAATATTCTAGCAAGTTTCTATCTCTTATTAGTGAGCTAAACCTTTGTAAAACTACTTCAAGTGTGAAGTAGACTTTGAGAGAGAGATCCAATAGTGAGATTGGAGAGATTGTAAGGTTACCAAGCACCCGTAAGCTTGGTGGATAGGTTGCCAAGCACCCGTAAGCTTGGTGGAAGCTTGTAAGAGGTCTTGCAAGTAGTGGAACTCCAAGGAGGCCCTTGGGAGAAGTGGACGTAAGCATGGTTGGCCGAACCACTATAAATATTCTGGTGTAATCTCTCTAACTCTCCTCTATCCTTCTATTTATATGCTTAAGTATCTACTCTTATCATTGCAAGCATATTACTTGATTAGACTCCTCCTACTCAGTTTTCCTTAATTGATTTTATTGTTTAAAGCCTAAGATAAGCCCCCCCTCTTAGAGCTTCACTTCACAGGACATCCAAGCTGTCATATCAGACAAGCTAAGGGAGGTTGGTGGTTGAATGCTTGATTACATGGAAAACTAGGTTAATTATTGGCATTTGATCCAGCCTTAAAGAAGGAAAAACAGAAAATGTAGTTTGATAATGTTGAAGAAAGATATAACATGCCTATCTTGTGGTATATTAGCCTTCTGCTTTTCTATATATGGCGACAGCTCGTTGAAAACTGCCAATAGCGTCAACCAGTCCTCGGGAAGCTGTGTCTTTCCCAGCACAGACCCTTCCTTGAGCATATTTCTCCATTCCATTTCATCTACCTGGTGATATATTTTTACCCACCTAAATAAGTAACTTATTTTAACAGAAAGAGAGTAAATTTCCTCAACAGTCATTGATCTGGAAGCGGCTGCTTTGTCCCTGAACATTCTATAAGCACTTTGGGCGAACTTAGCAAAAGGTTCTATTTCGTCGGGCCTTAAGTACAGAAATAATAACGTTCTTGTCAATCAGACTGAACTAAATAAGCACAAGAGTGAAATTACAGAAAGGATTTTTGAGTGCCTTATTTTTCAACAGATATTTGCCTCAATTGCTGTTGAAGAGCACTTGCCGAGGCTTGCTAGGGGACTGGAGGAGAGGTTGGAAATATTGTTCTCCTCATCAAGCAATGGATGTGTGAAAGCTATGAAGACATTTATAGGCTATGCGGCTTGGATTATATGGAATGATAGAAATCAGATTGTCTTTGACAAGGGAGAAGAGACAGCCGAGGTGTTGCATCGTAGAATTCAGAGACAGTCACAGGAGTTCTACAAGAGGTTTGACAAGGTGCAGAGGGACCCAAGGCCACAGGGGACTGTTGTGCAGGTCAATGCGGCTTTTGATCCGGGTTCGGGGGCAGCAGCAGTTAGTGCGCTGTTTGTTTAGGTCCAAATGATGAAGTGGAGTTGGCGATGGGCTCACCGGCTGTGGCGAGCTTCGTTTTGTTTGCGGAACTAATGGCTATGGAGATGGCATTGAGGTTCTCTAAAGGATAGGGGTATTCAAAGATAGTGATTGAATCGGACTCCATAGTGGTTGTGTAAATCATGAATGGATTTAGAGTGTGGCTGATGGAGGTTGAATCGATAGCGAGGGATATATGGAAGGAGATTCTGAATTTTAACTCTTGTTGTCTTTATGCATATTCATAGGACTTGTAATACAATAGCTGATAGAATTGCAATTAAAGTGGTGTCGCCCTCTCCGAAAACTCCGTTTATGTGAGTTCCAGAAGATGGTAGGGCTGCTTTGGATGGTCTATTGTAAGTGTACTTGTGTTTTGTACTCGCTTTCGGGCTGAACTATTCAAAAACAAAGAAATTACAAAAAGGAGAAAAGAAAAGCTGCAAACACCCAAGATCATCACTTACCTAGTAAAGTTGAACCTCAAATTTATTCAACAAGCCCAAGTTAGAAGCATAAACAACGAAACCTGGAGAAGAAAACGAAAACTGGCCAATTTTGAAAAAATACGCAAGAAAATTTGACATTTGGTTAAAGTATATATATGGAACTCTTCCAAACTCGAAACCTCTATAGAAGCTTCCTTATCTGCAAAATAAATCTCAAAACTCACGGAACAGATTCCAGACATATCTATTGCATGCATATATCTATATATGTTATCTAGAATCCTTTGCATGCAGCATTTAACAAGCTCCAAATCTACAAAGAATCTACTAGTGTATATATAGATGTGTACGAAGTCTCACCAAATCAACCCAAGACCCTCACCCAACGACGGCCAGAAAAAAAAATGGAGTCAACATGGCTTGTTCTTCTCCCATTCCTCCTCTCCGCAGCTCTGTCGATACTCCCTTCACCATTGCAATGCCTCAAACTCAAGATGATTCATAGAGACTCCATCCACTCCCCACTCTATCTAGGAAACCTGACCCAAAACCAGATGTTGCAGCGGCTCTTGAACCATGACCATGCTCGCATCCAGCTCTACAAAGCTGTATACTCACCAACCAAGGCCCGGGCACCAGTCAGGTATCTTCTTCCACACACCTTCCTTGTGGAGGTCTCTGTCGGTACACCTCTATCCGAACGATACCGAAAGACATACTACCTAGTGATGGACATAGCTGCAGACCTAACATGGATGCAATGCCAGCCATGCAGGCATTGCTGGCCGCAAACCACACCTATCTACGATGGCTCCAGCACCATTGCCTATCTCCAATGCAACCACCCCCATTGCAACACAAATAAAAAAGGATGGCGCTGTGTCGATGACCAGTGCCACTACAAATCCACCCCACCCCCCGGTTCGAGAATGAGAAGTAGGGGCGTCCTTGTCTCTGACACCTTCGGCTTCTCCTCTAACATTCCCCATCAAATAGAGTCTGTTCCTAGCCTCACATTCGGGTGCGGCGATAAGAACGAACCCAGCTATATGCAGACTCAAATAGCAGGCAAGGTTGGCCTAGGTGTGGAGAGGACCTCTCTGGCAAGCCAAATGGGCAACCGTTTCTCTTATTGTATCCCGCCATTCATCAACAGCACGCAGCCGCCAAGCATTTTGAAGCTCGGTGACGATGCCATCCTCCAAGGGAGCGAAGTGAAGACTATCCCATTTAGCGTATATGAGGTTGCTCCCCAGTATCTTCTTGATCTAGAAGACGTCAGTGTTGCAGGCCGGCGTCTCGGATTCCCAAAAGGCGCATTCTCTCTTCATGGTGATCAATATAACGATACGAGGGGAGGGCTTGTCATCGACCCATCAATGTCGTACTCCCAGTTTGCAAGCGGCGCTGGCGGCACCTATGGACTATGAGAGGATCATGCATGCGTTCGAGGACTACTTCCGACCATTCCATTTGCAAAAAGCAAACGATACTAAACTGATGACAGGTTTCGACTTATGCTACCATATACCAAGAGATGGGCTAATCGAATTCCCCAACATGACTTTGCATTTTAGGAACAAGGTCGACCTCATTCTTCCCCAAGAAAATGTGGTGAAAGTATTATATGAGACCAATTTTTGTGTGGCAATACATGGCGAGGAAGCGTCGAATATCCTCGGAGGACATCAACAAAACAATTATCGGTTCTCGTTTGACCACAACAAGAGAGAATTGTCCTTCACGCGTGCAGACTGCTTTCAGCATGTGTGAAGGTAATTAATTGTGATCGTATGTTCAGGTCTCTGGAATGTTTCCGTCGACTGAAATAATTAGTTGAATGGCTCTCAATTTAAAATGACAAATTTCCTAGTGTTAAGCTTATATATTGTGTGAAATTTTTTTATCTTTTTTATTTGATTAGATAAGCTCGAAAGCTAGGTTTATAATGTTTACAAGATGTGGGCATTCAGGTGACAGGAACAGCAGCTAATTCCTTCGTTTGGATGTTTAAGTCGTCACTTTAAGGTTCAGACACTTGTCATTTTATCTGCCCTCGGTTTGGTTCATGGGGTTGAATAACGGCTTTTGTTTTGCCCTCCATTTGGGTCATTGGCTTTGAGTCTGATGCAGCATGATTTGGGCCTTCCACGAATAAACTCCAACAAAAGAATGGTGGCTAGCTTGCAAGCCTCCATTCTTTATGACTTCCTCACAATCTACATAACTTAATTTGCATAGCTTAATTGAGTCGAGCCAACTGTACCATGCTGGCTTTCCAGGTCAGACCGGACTGCACACCTGACCTTCATTATGGATGCGGCCTGTGGACTTACTGAAGTAATAGACTAATATGCCTCTTAACACCAGACTTCCCGCCTGTGGCCTTCAGGAGTTCTCTATGACCTCATTCAAGCACAGATGATCTCGAGTCCAGGTTTCGAGAATTGATTCTAGCATTCCACGGCCTGCTAGGGTGATCGTGGGCTTATGTCATTGGAGATGAGGCCCATATTGTATCGTATTGATTCAAAGATGCTGTTATGGTTATTGTAGGCTTACGTCATTGGAGATCAGGCCCAAACGAAGTGATTAAAACCAACGAATGAAGGAGTAATCTATAATGCAGGCCACCAACTTTCACATCGATCGGCACAAGCAAATTAAATCCAGTGCATATATAAAGGCAAACAATTAAGTAAAGATCCACTAAAGTTCAAGAGAGAATACATAAGAGGCTTTTAAAACGGGCCCATATCGTATATCTTTGCTGCAGGCCCAAACGAAGTACTTTTTAAAACGGGCCCATATCGTACCATGTTGATTCAAAGCTCCTTTTGGTATATGGGCCATCTTTAATTATTCGTAGCCCAAACGAAGAACTTCTTAAAACCAATAAATAAAGGGCTAATCTCTGCACTATGCTGCAGGTCACCAACTTTGACATCGGCACAAGCAAAATTCAGTGCATGTATAAAGGCAACAAATAAACTAATGATCTACAGAGAGAGAACACTGTATAGTGTTTTTGATAATTAATTTAAGTCCAAGGGCTGAGGCTAAACAAAGCAAACAAAGAAACAGAACAAAAACAGAGCAAGGAAAACAAAGAGAAGAAGAAAACAGAGATATAATACCGCGTCACTGAAAAGATCACAAAAATTATACGCTTTTATTTTTCAATTAATTCAAGTATAGATCCAATAAGCTATAGAAAGAGAATACTGTGTGTGTGTGTCACTGAAAAGATCATACATAAGATAGGCTTTTATTTTCCAGATCATACATCTAAGCTGCAGTCTTCCTTAGCATAAGACAGGCTTTTCTTCTGCAGATCATACGAGAAGCGGTAATTGTGCTGCTGATGCATCCCGAATTTGTTTGTTTTCCGCCCTTCCAGGATCGCTACGCAGAATGTATTCTTATCAACATATACAACCCCGGGTCCATCGATGACAAGGCCCTTACCGTCCTCAAAATGGAGTGTCATCTTGGGATATTGATTTGCGTTGAAACCATCATCATCATCAGGTAGCATGTAACACATCTGGAATTCTGAGCCTGGCAAGCTGGTTTTTTTTAGCTTCATCGGCCCGAAGTATTGTATGAACGCCGTTTTGAGCGTAGCGTCGATGTCCGGCGTGAATTTCGAGACGTGCACCCCGAGTCGATCAGGAAGCCGCCGATTAGATACTTGCCCTCCTTCTTTGCCTTGCTGTTTGGTATCGGAACAAGAAAAGTGGCAATAAGAGATTTTGGGGTTAGAAAAAGTGAGAATAAAGTAATAATGATTACTTAGAATAAAAAAAATAGAATGATAATAGTAATAATTACTTGGAATAAGAAAAAGTAGAATGAGAATAAATATTTGAGAATAAGTATGGGAATAAGGGGTTATTCCCCCTCTTATTCCCACACCAAACAGGTAGTAAGTGTTTGCTGTTAATGCTTATGTCTTGCAAAAGAAGATAGTACTGAGAGTTCAGCAGGTAGGAGAATCGGCTATCGAAGGAGATGGTCTTAGCTATGGCCCTGCGGGGAATAGCGGCGTCGTCGCCGAACTTCAAGAATCCCGGTCGTTGCGTGGCACAGGATAAACGTGGATCTCTCATGGGGAGAGATAACCGACCTCTCTATGGGAGAGACAATCAGATTTCTCAACAGGAGAAAACAACCCTAATTCTCATTCATCAATAATGACCATTACAAACCCTAAACCTCTTTTTATATGTTAAGGAGAGACCAACTCATACATGGACTCAAACATGAATTAACTCAATCCAAATAACTAAACCCGGAATTCAAAGAGGAGAAAACCGACTAGAAATAAGAAACTTACTAAAAATAGAAAGACTGATAACATGCCTAAAAAGAAAAGTTTTGCATAAAAATGGAAATTTAGGGCATAAGGAGAGGGAATCTGGCGATTTGAGGCCCCAGGTCATGGAAAGATCTTTGATCTCCGATGATTCTTGTCCGGCTCGTCAAGGCCATCGAAACAGCTGGTCACACACCCCGATCGGACATCGGGGTCGAAAGTTATGCCCATCCGACGGTCACGATCGAAAGGGGATCTGAGTCGGACGGATGGAATCCGAATGCGACCGGATCGCCTCTGAGTCGGACGAATGGAATCCGAATGCGACCGGATCGCCTAGGATGCCTCTCCGGGTCGGGCTCAGCCAGGTCTAGGCTTGGTCCTGCATCATTGCGTGGGACTGACGTATTTAAGTGAGGCAGGAGCTGATCCTTCTTGACCTCAACTGCATGGCCATGGATGACGTCTCCCCATTGAGCCCCATTATACCTGCAACCTGTTCAGGGAACCTGAATTTTCGGTTGTCATGACCACAATGGAAGCTTATGCGTTCCACGAATTCTTGCCCGCGACCTGAACGAGAGGTGAAGCCAAAGGTTTCGAAGGCCATTTGGCGCACGGTGGGCGTGAAAGAATAGCCTCTCGATGGGAGAGACCACCGTTCTCTATGTGGGAGAGAAAATCAGAATTCTCAATAGAAAAAAACTACTCAAAACTTCATTAATTAAAAACTGATTGAATTACGAACCCCAAACTCCTTTTATAGAATAAAGAGAGACCAACTTACAGATGAGCTCAAATTAGGAATTAAACTCAAACTCAATCACTAATGAACCAATCCCGAAATTAAGAAACAAGGAAACGACTAGAAATAGGAAAACCTGCTAAAAATAGTAAAGGCCGATAACCTGTCTAAAAAGGAAAGATTTACACTAAAATGGATTTTTAGGCCATAAAGAAAACGAATCTGGATCTTTGGAGGCCCAGGTCATGGAGAGATCGAAGATCTCCGAAGAGTCTTGTAGAGCTCGTCGAGGCGGTCGAAACGGCTGGTCACACGCCCCGATCGGACACCATGGCCAGAAGTTATGCCCATCCGATGCTCACGATCGTATGGAGATCATCTGAGTTGGACTGAGGGAATTCGAATACAACCTGAACGCCTAAGGAGTCTCTCTAGATTGGACTCAGCCATGTCTGGATCTGAAATTGGTCATGGATCACCATTTGACCGTGGAGGTGGCTGGTTGAGCATATTTGGCCTTGTAGTGGCATTTCTTTTTAATGCACTCCCAACCGTGATCTCTTTGGCGCCAGCTGGGACAAAAATCATCAGTGCAGTGGTCATAGACAAAAGGTGCTTGATTCCAAGGGGTCGAAGGCGGGGGGATTTTGAGCCCAGCAGTGCCTACACTCCCTTGCACTGCATCCAGACCAAGCTGCTCCCAGTGTCCATGGCCAGGAGGTAGTTGCCCGGCAGCCTGTTCTTTTGCTTTGGTGTGCCGATGGCGATCTCCACCAAGTAGAGGGACTTTATAGCCCGAACATGAGGATGGACAGCAAGCTGCGTCTCGTTGTAGTTGGGCGTCGGCGAGAGAGTGGCGCCGCCCGGCTGCTCGTCAAGGTATTCCATTCGAGCTATGGAGTTGTTGTGTAGGCGTTGGAGGATTTGTTCACCAGTGAGGTGATGCAAGACAAGAAGCCGAGCAAGTTGACCTCACAGAGGAGGCTGAACCAGTGAGGGTTCTAAGGCGGTTGGAACGCATCCGGTTTCCGTCAGTCCGAATCAGGTCTCCGGACGATCGTGGCCGACAGAGGGGCGTAGCTTTTGATCACGGTGTCTGATCGGGGCGTATGAGGTGTCAAGATGATCCCCCATTACCAAAGGCATCTCGAGTCCAAAATCCTTCGTTTGATGCCCGAAAATTCAGTTTTTAGTCGAACTTTCCTTATTTGGCGGTTTTTCCTTAGTTAGAACTTTCCATATTTGGCAATTTCTTTTTTCCTAGTTTCGGAATTAGTTTGATTAAAAGTTTGATTGTGGATTAGTTGCTATTTTATGCAGTTTGAGTCCATCTGTAAGTGGGTATCTCCTTAGTCTATAAAAAGAGTTTTAGGGTTTGTATTTGAATAGTTTTTTATTAATAAAGTTTAGAGTAGTTTTCTCATTTTGAGAATTCTGGTTTTCACTCCCATAGAGAGGACGGTCGTCTCTCTCGACGAGAGGCTCTTCTTTTCACGCTCACCCTGCGCCATGAGATTCCCGAGGTAGAGCGGAGAGTAGATAGAGTCGCGGTGGATCATTCTCAGCTGCAGCGCCTGTAGGTTTCAAGAAGCTTGTATATAGACATTAATGTTGCTATTACGTAATATGCATGCATGCATATCTTCTTCTTTTTTTTGAAATTAAGCCAGAGGCTTAAGAAAGCAAAACATAGATAATAGAAGCTACAACTCAGACACCCATTGCATGCATGCATATCGAGTGGTACGTATGTGGGTTTCATTACTCACCAAGGAGGAGGTGGCCGCAACGTGGAGCAGCGTGCCTGCCCACAACATGACCATGGCACTTTGTGAGAAGGCAGCTGCTTCTCGCACCCCATCTGACACAACCCTCGTTTTCCCCTTATGCCCCCCCCCCTCCCTACTCAAATTTGTAAAAAAAAAAAAAAAGTATAAAAATATGGATCAAAATAAAAACTATATAAATGAAATAACAAAAATACTAACAGTTAAAAAATGCATTATGTTTTGTGAAAAGCCTCCGAAGCTAATATTGATTTAGCCATGTTTAGGAAAGAGTACATGCAACAATACACAAAAAAAGATAAACACAAAAATATATAAAAATACAAATTCTAATTTTTACATTTTTATATTTTTAAATTTGGAAATTTAAAATTTTTTACTATTTGAAATTTGAAATTTTTACGATTTATATTTTAAATTTTGAAGTTTTTACAATTTAAAATTTGAAATATCTACGATTTGAATAAAATTTTGACATTTTTACTATTTAAAATTTTAATAATTTCAATTTTGAAAATTTGAAATTTTACGATTTGAAATTTGAATTTTTAAATTTCTATGATTTGAAATTTGAAATTTTTATGATTTGAATTTTGAAATTTTGAATTAAACAAAAGAGAAGAAAAAAAGAAACGAAAAAAAGAAACACAAGGGTATAAGAGTAAAGGTCAGGGGGACAAGGGGGGTAGGAGGGGTGGGGAGAAGCAATTTACTTGTGAGAAGGACCCCATGATGGCATCGGAGAATAAAATTTTGGATAAATAACACGTTATTATTATATAATTTAAAAAATGTTCAGTTTGGATCCCGTGTTTTAAAACCGCTCAATGAGCGGAATTTGAAGAGAGGAATCAAGGACTTGGGGCATGGTTGGAGAGCATTCATGGCTAGCTGTGTATATATATATATAGATGAAGCCAGAGATCAATGAGCGGAATTTGGAGAGAGGAATCAACTAAAGAGATTGCGTGCTAAGTAAGTGTTAAGAAAGTTGAACTTCACCATTATCTCCAACTGCACACCTCGAAGCTGTTGCATATTATTTTCATCTCAAATTATGCATGTTTGGTTATACTTATGACAGAAGTTTCATTTCAAATTAACCATACATATGTTGTTTGTTTCATGATGCCAATAAAACCAAAACCGCCTAATTGCACCATTACCTAGTTTGATAAATTTTTGAAAGTGGTATTATAGCAAGTCATGTGCATTATTCTAGTTTGATGATTTTTTGAAAGGTGAGGTCCACTACATACATAGAGCAACGACATCTCATGAACATGAATTGTGATAAAGATCTAACGATTGACGAGACCTTAGGGAAGTTGAGGTTATTTAGTGTTCACTTTAGAGATGTTAACTTTCCACATATACCTATTAGCTTGATTTGATCATCTAAATACTTATTCACATGACTTTCTATAATACCACTTTTTGTTCGGAAAAATTAAACTCGTATGCTATAATACCACTTGTCAAACAACTAGTTATATTGAATCATGTGGACTTGAGGTTGTTACACAATTAAACAAGCTAAGTGATCCGCTTGGTTACCAAGGTAGTAAGTGATGAGAGTATCTATGTTAAGTTATTTGTTTGACTTTTGTGTGATTGAATTGGTATATTCATTGTTTCTCATCTTAACAATAGCTAGTGAACTCTTTCATTTATAGTTTCACCGCTTTTAATTTGAACCCTTCATGTTAATCTGGCTCTGATACCATGAAAAAATAAAATAAGATAGTCGAGACTTTGTGGAGATTCAACGGTCACAACATCATGCCCTACTCCATAAATTCTACATGAATCATAAATTTCATCAAATAGAAAAATAATCCTGGACTACAATTCATTTGCCACATTAGCTTCGATTGTGCCTATGTCAACAAGTTCTTCAAACTTCCAAAAGCGTTGTTACTCTAAGCCCTCCTTGGCGAGCATGTTGATTCTCCGAACTTGCCAAAAATAGTAAAATTCAAAATTTGCTAAAAATAGTAACTTTGTGTTCCAAATCATACATGAAGCGGTAGTTATTATGGTGGTGCATCCTGAATATGTTTTTCCTCTCTTCCAAATATTATTGTTACGCAGAATATTTTGATTTTTTTTCAACATATGCTACGTCAGGTCCTTTGATGACATGATCCTTCCCGTTGTCAAAATGGAGGAGGGTTATGCTGTTATATGTGCCGAAATTACCTCCACGAGGTAACTTGTAACATATCTGGGAGTTGAAGTCTTTCAATTTGGTTCTTTTGGGCTTGAATGGCGCAAAGTACTGTATGAAGCCTTTCATGAGTCTAGCATGATGGTCGTTCATGAAGGTGGAAAATGTGCTCCCTGAGTCTATGAGGAAGCCACCGATATGATGATATATTTACGTACCCTCCTTCTTTGGCTTAAACGAGCCGGGGGTGCAAGCGTCGGCCACCAATGCTTATATATCCTACAAACCAAGATAATACTGAGAGGATGAGAAGCCCACGAAGAAGATGATCTTGGCCCTGGACGGGGGGACAGCGGCGTCATCGTCGACGAACTTTAAGAAGCCCGGTCGTTGCGTGGGATTCACATATTAATTTAGAAGAGGCAGTAGTTGAATCTGGTCGATTTCAGCTGCCTCGCCATGGATGACGACGGCTTCCCCTTGAGACCTATCACCCTTGTTGATAGTGGCCACACCCGGGGCTAGGATAATATCTACTTTATTTCCCAAATTTGCTTTGAATTTAGTAATTTTTGATAAATTTTCAAATTTCCATTTTAGGTAAATTTATGAATGTACTATTTTTGGCAAGTTTGGGACATCTCAAATTTCTTACTAGAGTAGCGTCGGCCACTTGGGCGCGAGGAAAAACCTGCTTATACATTAAACATTAAAGGTTTGTTTGGATTGAAGATAAGTACATGTTTATGCATCCAAACACTTTTCTCTAAATTCTACATAACTTCTTTTGATAGTTGCATAACTTTTACTTTATCCACTATACAAATTTATCATATTCCTAAATTCTGTATTGAGATAAAGTTTGTTATGAGCTAAAACCATGCTAGTTTCTAGCTTTTATAAAAACTAATAAAAAGCAAAAAAGAAGAAGAAGTCAATCATCATCTCTGGACACTTCTCTTAGTAAGAGATTCGAGAGAATTTAAACTTGCTGAAAATAGTATAACCCAAAATTTACCTTAAATGGCAAATTCGAGGAAACCTTGGGAAAGTAAATTAGATTTTGCCTTAAAAATGCTAGAATTGACAAAATCTAATTCCTAGCTGCCATCATAGAGAGAGATATCAATGCAACAAAAATATCCTCTTTAGATTGTCATTCTTAAAAAGAGATATCAACATTCAACAATAATCTAATAACACTGCTAGCCACGGAAGAAAAAAAAGAAGCGCACAGAAAAGAAGGAAAAAAAAAACAACAACGACAATTCTCAACCCAGCGTGTGTATGTGTGTTTGATAGATGGTTTCAACAATATCCGGATCCATGCTTTGGACATACTCAAAACATATATATATGCACTCGAGTTTCTTCAACCTTCATGTCATCGGACAATCTTATTAGGTAAGATATAAGATATCTCAACCAAAATCCACTTTGATACTACAGTCCCCGTTTGGATTGAGGATAAATATGCATAAATTACATTCATGCATCCAAACATTTATCTCTAAATTCTACATAGCTATATTTGATACATACATAATTTTTATTTTATCCACTATGCCAACTTATAATATCTTCAATCCAAACATGCCCTACATTCATAAGTCCTGGTTGCAATCTTTTTTGAAAAAATACAACCTTTTCCCCTGGATATCATAGGAGAACTTGTAGTTTACATGTTGCCAAGCTCCCAAGAGGCTCACGGACGAAGGCCTCACGCCGACGCAGAATACACCAGATGCATGTGTAATGACATTCTCCGGCTGCAATAGTAAGTCGATCCCATTCTCAAAATGCAACGTCATGCTAGGATATTTCACGGACCTACCAGACGGATAGCACATTTCTAGGACTCCCCACGGAGTCGGCCTATCCATACCGATTGATCTGAAGTAATCTTTAAATGCATCCATGATCCTCTCGTAAGGACCAGGGGCAAATGTCGAAAAATAGGAGCCAGAGTCAATGTTAAACCCTCCCATCGGTAAGCCATGATCATAATGCACATGGAATGTACCTGGGGCGAACCCAATACGGTGGCCGGCGACGCTTACATCCACCAGGGGGAGATAGTAATGATAGCTATTATGCACATTGACAAAGGGGACATGCTTAACGCCAGGTCCAATAAGAATGGCATCGACCCCCAACATTAAACGTCCTGGCGGCTGATGAGCATTGGTGCTTAGCCTGAGACAGTATGAGAACCGGCTGCCCAGTTGGCTCGCAAGAGACGTTCTAGACATGTCAAGGCCGAGGATGCCCGCGACATTAGTCGGCACCGTGAAGCCGTGGTTGTCCCCGCTGCAACCGAAGCCGATATCTGGGACATATTCTGTGCGACCAGCTATGCTTGACGCGAAGCTGATGGTATCGGTGGCGAGGAAGCCATTCGTCCAAGCTGGATGTACATAGTAAATGCTATAGTGACATACGTTGCTTATGCATTTCCACCCAGGTACGCTCAGATCGCATAAGTGGTGATTGCATGGAAGGGGCCGGAAGCTGTGAGAGTCTCTTGACGGATTGAAGATAGCAGGGCTCTGGGCCCAGCAACTTTTACATGGTTCACATTGCATCCACATTGTGTTGCTACCAGAGTCCATGACAAGAAAATAGGTCTTACGGTTTGGGGGTTCGCCGAGGGTGAGCTCCACAAGATATGTGTAGGGGGCCAGATGAACGCGGGGCCGCACACGCTCCTCACTGAAGTTGGATCGCAGCTGTGCCGCATTGTAGAATTGTTCACGAGCTTCGTCGTGGTCAATGAGGCGTTGTAACCTCTGGTCATCCGTGAGATTGCCTGGATAAAGCGGAGAGTGAATAGAGTCTCTGTGGATCATTTTGAGTTGGAGGGAGTGGGCGATGAAGGAGAACATTGAGAGCATTGCACAAAGTATGAGGAGAAGAAGATGCCAGAAAGATAGCGCCATCACCTTTCTTCTTTCAGACCACAAGTTAAGGGATTCCGTATGTCATCTGCACTCTTATGTTATATAGCGGCATTTTAATCTGGAAGAATTAAGACGTTACATGCAATAGATTCTCTTTAGATTTGATTTTGTTCAATATTCAGTCAAACAAAGAAGATAACTGAGAGACATGCAATAGATCCTCTTTGATTGCCCCTCTTTGATTGCCCTTTCGCCATTACGGTGTTCTCATTGTTAGCGGAGAACGAGAAATTCACGTTACCTATTTGAGATCCAAGATCGATACTATCAGCTGCTACAGGAGCTACAAAGTCAGTTAAATTCAAGAGAATTAAGGTTCTTTTGGATTATAGATTGTGACAATTGTGAAAGGACCGAAACAATATTGGTTTCGGGGAAGTAGGGACACGACTGTGGCTATTGTTTGTAAAGTTAGACGCTTAGTGCAAGAGGTTCATTCCAGGGGTGCTCCGAGCAGTCCACAGGAAGTGGGCTCATTGTCGACTGGGTGTCAGGTTATTCAGACGGACACCTCCTTTGATTGATTCTCTTTAGATTTGATCTTGTCAATATTCAGTCAAACAAGGAAGGTTAACTAAGAGACATGCAGTAGATTTTTAGTCCAAGAAAACCGAATAATTAGCTGCCAAATGCCACTAATTTTATGTGATGCAGTGGTCTCGTAACCTCCGTGCGTGAAGGCTTGGATTCAAATTCTCCATTTTTGAGATTTATTGTATAGATATTTATCCATCCCAAGTCAGGCTAAAAAGCTCTTTTTAATAAAAAAAATTCAACTAAGAGCATCTTCTTTGATTCCGTTTTGTTCCTCTACATCCCTAGAGAGTCTAATTCAAGAGCCGACGGTGTTGCTCGTGCTTGTCGTAGGACCGGGACAATGTTTGCTTGGTCTAACGAATCCAGTTTGGAGCTGTTAGACAGCTACCATTTGTTGTAATTTGGGAATCTTTGTTTGTAACTGTTAGCCTTTGGCTCATCTCATCAAAAAAATAATAATAAAAAAAATTCATCAAATTAGAAATTATATTTTACAAGCCACATGTCAACAAAAATATTCCTTATTAACCATAAATTTCATCAAATTATTTGCAAATGATCTTTGGATCGTCAGAAAATAAGGGATGAGAACAAGTTCCACATCGGGGAAAAAAAGTTGATGTTTTATTTTGATAGAATTTTTGTCTAAAGTGAAAATGCTTATGAATCCTAAATCCATGATAAATATTTCAATGCAACAAAGCTATGGGGACGTGTTACGGTATTGGAGTAGGACTAGAGTTCCGAGTGCAGTGATAAACCGGAATGGTTGGATTCTGATCCAACGGTCGAGAACAAATTTCATTTACTTGGTTAAAAAGTAAGAGAGATAAATAGTAAATGTGATTTTGATCTCAACCGTTCAACGCTTGGGATTTATCACTGTAGAGCACACAATGACTATACTACTACACATGGATTGCCGTCCTTGTGGCACGCGACATCCCATTGGCACGGCACGTGCCGCCAACACGCCCCCGTGCCATTCTTGTTTTTTCTCTTCCTCCTACTCCTACTTCTTCTTCTTCTTTTTGGCACGATACGAGAGGGGGGGAGGGGTTTCGATGCCGCTAACCCCCTGGCACGGTACGTGCCGGGCGACACGCATAGTGTCGGACCGGTACATGCCGGGCGGCACGCACAGTGCCGGACCGGTACGAAAATCCATGCTATTACAGGCTAATTAATCCGAGTAGGATTAGGTTACGTTAGAAGGTAAGGTAGTACGAATATGGATACGGTTATGAAATACGACATGATACCACATGGGTGCACCAAATATGACAATTTTTAAATATTTAGGACACGAATGATACAAGAATATAATTAATATATTATATATATCTTAAATAAAGTTAACTTTATAAATTTGTAACCCATTGTATCATGAATCCAATGATACAAGTTTTAAATAATTCATCCTATGTCCTGTCTAAAAACCAAAACATCAATACTTGATTGCTGTATTCACCTACATTGGAGCTTGACGCCAATGATAATATATAACTCTTAATTTAATAGTTTTTTATTTACTAAATTACTTCGATCCAATATCACATGATGGGTATTGAATACCATATTCTATAGTCTAATTATTTATTTAGATTGTAAATAGAATCCGGTGTCTATCCGAGAGTACTGGTATACGACACATGTCATTACATAAAAGGAAAACAAATTTGATCATTTTGTTTTAAATTTCACCCCCTTAACTCTCATCGTGGTTCCGCCACTGCTATCAGGTTCGACCTCGAAGCCAATTCCATTCTCAAAATGGAAACATCATGCTTTCTCAACAAGAAGTTTAATTTTGCATACTGTAGCAGATCTAAGCTACTAAAAGAGTTTACTGTCAGAATGAAATAAAGAAGGTAATGATTGAGGTGCATTTCTAAATCTCTTGAATTTGCATATTCCATGAAAATCTTGATAACCTGACACTGCCAACAAGTACTAGTAATATGAGAGACATCAAGGAGAAGGGAATAGCTCTACTTGACTATTAACTCAGTAATAATTTTCATCACATTTCCGCTTAACCAATCATATAGAACTAAAGAAACAACAATGTTCCAATGTACGGAGGTTAAAGTTAAAAATATTTTGTGACATATAACTAAGAAAGTGTACTGAAGAGATTGAAATGCTAAAAAACCTACTTAATTGCCTTATCAAACAAGAGACTTGATCAGCGACAAGAGACTTGATCAGCGACAAGTTCTGTCAATTAAGGTAACAGTACTACTGCAGAGATGTACTATAAGTTGCTTCTCATATAATAAATTTTCCCAAAGACGAGTTCATCCACAGACAGATTAATAAGGATCTCAATGTTATAGCTTTCAAATATTTGTTGTAGAAAATAAAAAACTTTTGATCATGCAATGATTCCTTCCTTCCATGTACAATCTCGTTAAACACATACATGTTGATGGATACTAAACTCCACCTCCATGCAAAGGCTCCTATGATTAGACCCACAACCACAAGGCAATAAGATCCAACCTCTTCCAAATCAATCCACTCTATCCTCGTTATTAATATTCTCGCAAATGTGTCCTTGATGAGTCATAGAGCAATGTAAAGTGTCCAAGACGTTTGGTACAAAACAAAATTGCTGCACATCGGGTGATAGTTCAAAGATTAGGTGAGGTTTTGGTTTGAATTCTAATTAAAAGCTCGATGGCTATCCATTCCCAGGGAGGGGACGAGGGAAAGAGGAGATGGAGTGGAAGGAAGAGTTCTTCTCTCGTGGTGGCTGCTCCGCCAACCTAACTGCTGCAATATAAGTTCTACTAGCCGTGGCGTCAAAATGCTGCAAATAGTAGTTCGCAACGAATACTTGCTGCTGCAAAATGCACATCCTTGTTGCTAAAAATATTTTTTTGCAACAGCCTAGAACCGTACTAAACCAATATAACTGTTCCAAAAGAACACCTTGGCAAAAGTTCTAAAGGGCTGCTAAATAATCTATGCATAATGGTGATAAATATTACATTATATGACCCAACCATTGAAAGAACATGTTGTACGTAATGGCTTGAAAACTATTGCTCTCAGTTCGCCAAAATGCTGCAAAATATGCATTGCAGCAGGACAACAACAGTACATTTACCAGCAGTTTGGAGTCTTTTGACGGCAATTTGTAACCACTGCAAATGGGGTTATTTTCTTGTAGTTATATAATTCAAACGAGTGAAGTGCTACAAGTTCATAGCTGAACTATGAACTACTTAACAGGAGGGGGCTTTCTATAACAAAAATCAATAAGAGAGGGAGACAAATGCAAATACCACAAGGGTATGGTAAATTTAAGATACATCCACTACAATAGAGTAGGCAAATTTAGAGAAAAGTGGAGATATTTACTAATATTTCACTTTAAGCAGGTAAATGTTATTGGCATAGAACATGTGTTTCTTTCGAATACAATACTAAACAACACTGATCAGCTTTCATCTTAATCAGCTAAAAAGTGGAGATAGGAAGGCTAATGTCAAATTATTCAGATGTTCTCATTGATTTATTGGTTTTGGCACCATAAAAGTCTAGTTGAAAATTGAGTCCAAATACAAATACATCCTCACACATCTCGACTGCAATCTTCCGAAACAAATGACAATCTTTTATTGCCGAGATCATAGGAGAACCTAAGATTGGCTTGCTGCCAAGCTCCGAAGATGCTCACCACTGGATTCCTCCGTATGGCAAGGCAAAGCGAAGTCTGATCACGTATAACCACATTATCCCCATGCATCAGCAAGAAGATCCCACCATGGAAATGCAACTTCATGCTCGGGTACCGCACAGACTTGCGAGCCGGCACATGATAGCACACCTCAAAATGCCTCGTCGGAGCCGGCGCCCCCAACCCTAACTGATTGAAGTGATTCTTGAATGCATCTCTGATTCTCTCATAGGGGCCACCACTACTGAATGATGAGAACATCGCTCCGGAGTCGATGATAAACCCCCCTCTTGGGCCGCCACCTCCATAGCGCACATTGAACGTGCCTGGCCCGAAGCCTAACCGATGGCCAGCTATGCTCACATCTTCCAAGGGAAGGTAGTATTGAAACGACCCACGCACAGAGAGAAAAGGGACTGATTTGACTCCAGGGCCCTGAAGGTGCGCGTCATCCCCAAGCTTCAGATGTCCTGGCGGCTGTTGATCGTTGATGTGTCGTTTTGGACAGTAGGAGAACCTGCCGCCCAGCTGGGTCGTAAGTGACACTCTAGCCATGTTTAGGCCAACCATACCTGCGACACTGGGTGGTAAATCAAAGCCTACATTGTTACCACTACAACCAAAGCTGATGTTTTGGATGAATTCAGTGTGACCAGCGCTCTGCGATGAGAAGCCGAAGGTGTCAGCGGCGAGGAATCCATTCGTCCTAGCAGGATTCATGTAGGTGATGGTGTAAGTGCATAAGTTATTGACACACCGCCATCCTTCTTGTCTTTGATCACATAGAGGGTGGTTGCATGGAAGGCGACTAAATGTATGGGAGTCCCTTCTTGGGTCGAAGACGGGGGGTTGTTGTTCCCAACAATTTTGATACGGCGCACATTGCAACCACATTAGATTGCTCCCAGTATCCATAACAAGATGATAGTTCTTACGGTTTGGGGGTGCGCCAATGATGACCTCTAGCAAATAGCGGAAACCAGAGGCCTTGACACGAGGGCGTGCAAGCTCTTCACTGTAGTTGGACGGAGAAAATGTCGTCTCGTAGAATTGTACATGAGCATTGTCGTCGTCTATAAGCCTCTGCAACCTTTGTTCATCAGTCAGATTGCCTAGATAGAGTGGAGAGTAGACAGAGTCTTTATGGATCATTTTGAGTAGGAGGGAAGAACATGATAGGATCATTGCAGAAAAAAGGGACGTGATTTGAAGTAGAGTGAATGCCAATTATGCCATGTTTTTCTACTATCTATTCACAATGGCTTCCAAGTTGTCCCCATGTGTTAGGCTATATAGTTCAAGATGTTTAATAAACATGCTGTAGATTCCTTTAGATTTAGATCTTCTCAAGTAATGAATGCATAGAGGGGGAGAGAGAACTAAGAGACATGCAATAGATTCAATCTGCATACAAATAGGTGGACAGGATAGAGAGAGAAATTTTTAGCAGATCCTCTTTAGAAAGTTAAGAGACATGCACATGATTCGTTTGAAAGGTTGGACTTTGTTAAATGCTGCATGCAAATAGGAGATATGCAGCAGATTAACTATGATTGGATTTCTTCATATTTAGGGGTTTTTTTTGCATATAGCTGCCAAAAGTTTTCCTTTATTGTGAAAAACTATCTATATTCCCAAAATTTGCTACATTGTGCATAATATTAGTTTGACACAAAAAGACCAAAATACCATCATTTTTAATGGATCTGTGTCTATGATGTCTGTATCCAATAAGACCTGTATTGGTAAAGGATACACCTTTTTTTCTATGATATCAATCTAGTCGATACCCTAGCTCCTTCAATGGCTCCTACCTTCCTCCTTCACCATGATCGACCTCCTTCACGGGCGCTACCTCCCACCTTCACCAAGATCGAGCTCTTTCACTGGCTTGGAGCTCCTTCACAGGGTAACATAGATCTAAATCCTATTTGCATGCATGAAATCTAGAAAACAAACTCCAATCATTTATGAGAATCTATCGCATGTCCCTCCCTCTTATATGCATAAATAGTTGGCGAATTTAAATCTAAGGAGAATCTTATGCATGGTTTCATGTGTTGGGTTTTTTCCTCCTCATGAGAGTTGATGGCGGCGCGAGGAAGTGAAGACAATCATGGTGCAATGTGGAGAATTCACCAAGATGGAATTCTGGCGTTTTTGGGTTTTGTTTGCATCTTGGATCGAGCCAAGATCACAGTGGATCGATCCAACATGAAGCTGGATCGATCCAAACCTGCAGTGGATCGATCCAAACCTGCAGTGGATCGATCCGTACCCTGTTTCCAGAGGCGTGTTTTCAAGGTTTTCATCTTGGATCGATCCAAGACCACTCTGGATAGATCTAAAACAATATAGACGGGAAAATTAGACGGTTTAGATCTAATCCGATCATAAACTGTTTGGGGCCTATAAATAAGGGTTTTCTAGGTCTTCTTGGTGTGCTTCTAGGGTTTCCTTTGTATGCTCTAGAGAGGGCTATGAGAGCTAGGGTTTGGTGAGAGTTCAAGAAGTTGAGAGAGAGATACTTCTTGAGATCCTATAGGGACGTTCATCCTCTTTAGCAAACCTCTATAATCTTTGTGGCCACTGTGAGAGGTGTGAGTGTAGGCAACTCTATAGAGAGATTCTCCTTGTCTCTGCTAGTGTCAGGGTTTTATAATCTCTCCCTTATAGTGAAGATTTTCTCCGCCGCCCGTGGTTTTTCCTTCCAGTTGTTGTTGATAGGTTTTTCACTTAAAATCCTCATCTCTACTATTTTTCTTTTCTTTATTTGTGGTTTGGTTGTCTCTTCTGATGCGACTTCCCGTCGCTATCTGGCGCATCTCCGGCATCGTCGGAACCCCTCAGATCCCCAACAAGTGGTACCGGAGCCAGGTTCCGAGATTAGAGGGATTCGAATCTCTGATCAAGATTCTAAGTCCCTGATCAAGATCTGAAGCATCTGGGTTGGATTCTGACAGAAGCAAGATGGACGCCAACGTTGGACGGATGATTCTACTGAACATGAACAACTAGAACATATAGAAGACAAAGATGGAAGATCTTTTATTCTGCAGGGATCTCTACGAGCCTCTGCATGGAATAGAAAAGAAGTCTAAAGAGATGGAGGAAGGAGAATGGAACAAGCTTGACAGGAAAGCCTTGGCAATTATCCGACAGTGTTTGGAAGACTGTGTCTACCACCACGTGTCGACGACGACAGCTAAAGATCTTTGGGAGAAGCTTCACGAGCTCTACGAGAGAAAGTCTGTTGGAAACTGAACTTTCTTGATCTGACGGCTCGTGAATCTGAAGTACCATGATGGAGGATCGATAGCCAAGCGCATGAATGAGTTCCAGAGCATAGTCAATCAACTTGCTACCATGAAGATGGTATTGGATGATGACCTAAAGACATCTATCCTGCTTAGTTCTTTGCCAGATTCTTGGGAGAGTCTAGTTGCCGCGCCCCGACCCGCGGGCGCCAAACCGGGCCGGGACATGAGGGGGAAAAACCTACAACTACTAGCTTCAACTGGCGGAAACAGTTGAAACTAACCCACAGCTGGCGGAAACAGCTAAAGACAAGAACAAGGCGGGAGCAAAAGAACAACGTTTAAAAACATCTATTACAAAACAGATATAATAGAGTTAAACAAGGGTTCTAGTACAACAGGTTTACAAGGGATCAACAACAATCCCCCAAAAAAATACAACACCCACCGGGGTCTCCACAAAGGCACAAACAAAACCATCATGGCCCTCAGACATGGTCAGGAGCCGGCGCGCTACCACGAGACGACCGACGGGGAAGCACCGGAGAGGAGCTGGGACCTGCACCTGCAAACAACACAGTCCAGGTAGGAATGAGCAACAACTCAACAGGGTCCTACTCTACGACTCTCGCGAAGAAGGCAACACCAAACGAACAAGCTCTGTGCCAAGTACTGAGGCTTGCCAAGGATCCCATAAATCCCGTCAATAACCCGAAGGGCTCCTGTCCCAAGTATGTCCCTCCGACAACCACTGCTCAGGGGTGGGCAACTCCAACAATCCCTGTCACAGGGTGGACATGGCGCTACTAGTAGGACACCCTTCTCCAAGCGGGATCTCCACACTTGGCGGAACGACCGTGGTTAAGACTACCATCTCTCAGCACTCCAAGCAGCAAAGCCAACACGACCCCTAACCCACGACCAAAGACTAAGTCTAGCCAGGGAGTCCGTCAATCCCATCGATGTTTCCCCCCAGGGTTTATGTCCAACGTACGTCCCTCCGACAGCCACTGCTCGAGGACTGGGCTACCTCCGACGGTCCCTGACACAGGGTGGGCCAGACGATACCTGTAGGACACCCTTACCCGTGCTGGACACCAGCATGGGGACACAAGTCGGGTAACGGCATCCACCACTTAGCCTTTGATCACCGGGGTCCACGAGTCAACCCCACCCAGCCTAACCTAGCATGTCTAATGCACATGAAGCATGGCAAGATATGAATAAGAAAGACAGTAACAAACAACACAGCAGGGGCACACCTTCGGCCCATTTATACTAACCACTCCCGATGATCATGACTCCTTCGGTTCACCACAAAGCGGTAAAGGGCATACCGTCAGCCCATTTATTTTACACATCCCGAGAGGCATCACCCTCTCGGTTCAACTACAAGCAGTAATAAATAAGCAAACATGCAGGATAAGAGAACATGGTAAGCCCCGAGGGCAAAACGGCATTTAAAACAATAAAAGTCTTCCTGCATCGAAGGAGATCGATCTCATGTAGCAATGAGATCGATCTGCCTCGAGGCTAGAGGCACCCGTCCTGGTCACCCCAACGGGATTGATCTCCACCCATATGAAGATCGATCTCGTATGGGAGGGAGATCGATCTCGCTCGGGCGGGGCGGGCCACCCCAAACGAGATCGATCTCATCCCATGAGATCGATCCGGATGGGTTCAACGGCGGCCGGACGGCGAGGAATGCCGCCGGAATCCGCAACCAAACCTCACCAAACTAGGTGGGCTGGTAGATCCACGTACCACGAAGCTACTCAAGGCTTCCAAACCAGAAAACATCAATGACACAAAGAGATCTATTGAAATCAAAACCGGATTCAAAACCCTTAAAAAAAGCCGGAGTCTTTGAGTGGGATCCCTACCTCCACAGAGCTGCTTCGATCCACGAGGCCAAGTCTAGGATCTTCCTCACGCCGTCACGGTTCCAGCGAGCCTTCAATCTGCAGAAACGGTGGCCGGAGGAGGAAAGAGGGCTGCCGGAACAGGGGAAGAAAACAGGGCCAGGAGGAAGAAGAAAAGAGGAAAAACCGAAGCCCAGGAGAAGGGAAGGAGGAGGGGGATAAGGCCGGGGAAAGCCGGGAAGCCCGGGGGAAAGGAGGGGAGCAAAGTCTCCCCTCCCCTGACAGGGGAAGCGACGGCCATCGCCGTGACCGTCCTCTCGGGCTTCACCGACAATGACTTTCAGGGCAAGTGGGATCGATCTGCATGACATGTCGAATCGATCCGGCTAGCAAGGTCAGATCGATCTCCCTAGAAAATGAGATCGATCTCCTTCGCCCAGAAAGGCAAACTTGGGCTGAAACACAAGCTCAAGCCCAGGTCTTCCGATCTCGGGTCCACCTAACCTTTCTAAATAAACACAAGCACCAAACAAGGTCTGCGCACACACAAGCGGTGCAAAACGACCGACAATGCGCAATTTCCCAAATTACCCTTGTGGTCAACCACAAGCCACAGGAAAAGAGAGGCGGGTCCTCACATCCTAAAATCCTTAAAAGAAATCTCGTCCTCGAGATTCGATCAAGGTAAGGCTCGGAAACGAAAACCACGCTTAGCAGGATACTACAAAGCGGTAAAAGTTACCTCTGGAGGAGGGTGGTGCTATGGTCAGTGGAAGCGGCTGCTGAGACAGGTAGCTCTGATAGGACGGCTATAACTCGTCTGCATAGGGGCGGTTGGGTAGGGCAAACACATGCCCCCCACCATCCGCTCTGGCTCTGCCTCCGCTGCGGCCTCGCCCGGCTCCACCTCTCTGCCTATGCCCAGCCCAGGGCTCTCCGCCTCAACCTCCCGACGGTGCCGCACCCTGCGAGCTCCGCCGCGGACAGTCCCTGCGAAAGTGCCCCGGCTGCTGGCAGTGGAAACACAGCGATGGCCCACACTCGGCCTCCCTCCCAGGAAGTCTGCTGTGTGGGTCCCGCTGTGAGAAGGAGCTGGTCACCCTGGTGGGGCTGCTGCTGCTGGTACTGCTGTGGGTACGGCTGCTGGCGGCACGGCTGATGCTGCTGCTGCGGGTGCGCGGGTCTCCGGTGCTGGTCTCTACGGCCCTGAGACCTCTGGGACTGCTCACCTCCTCCCCCACCTGTCGCTGTTACTGGCTGCATAGTCCTCGGCCTCCCCTGGCAACGAGGCTCCACAGCCAACGCAACACCCAAAACCGCTGAGTAGGTGGTCGCCTGGTGCGCGGCGATCAATCTCCTGATCTCCTCACGAAGCCCCCTCTCAAAGTGCTGGGCTCGGGCGGTAGGGTCGGCTACCATTGGTCCAGCGTACCGGACCAAGTGTGTGAAGGTGGTGGCATACTGCTGCACCGTAAGGGAGCCCTGAGTGAGACTGAGGTACTCCTCAGCCAACGCCACCCGCGTACTGTAGGGGAAGTACGCGTCGAGGAAAACTGCACGGAAGCCCTCCCAGGACAACTGCTCTCCCCCTGCTCTGGTGGCCTGAACGGTACGTCACCAGTCCCGGGCATCTCTCTCAAGCTGGTGTGCCGCGAGTCTGACCCCGAGGGGGTCGCTCTCGTCGAACAGGAGGTCGAGCAAACTGGTGACTCCGTCGAGCCACTCCTCAGCCGCTGATGGATCCCCACTCTCGCCGTTGAACCTCGGCGAGTCCAAGCGGCGGAACTCGAGAACCTCAGACGCTAAAGAATACCTAGCGACGGGTTGGGGGACCTCCCTACGGCGGAAGGGAACCTCCACCTCGCCACCCACCGCAGAGTCTGTCTCTGCCGCTGGTACGTAGGCCTGGCGCTGACGCTCCTGACACGCCTTGAAAAGTGTCGTTACCTTAACAAGGACGCCAAAATTAGAAATTTATAATCAAACTACTAACTAACTACTTTATGGGTAGATAGTAATGAGTCCGAGTCGAATCCACAGGGAACGAATGGTTTAAGTCGTATACTAGGTATAATTCCTAGCCAAGGAGTTGGGAAAAAGATAATCTTTTGGGTTTTTATCTAGAACTAAACAAATACGAAAAAAGTACTAATAGATAAGATAATGCCAAGGAACTCTAATCAGTAATAAAGAACTTACTAGGTATTCCTAAGATAAGAGCAGATAAATCAACTTAGATGATTTCATATAGTCGATAAGTGAATGGCTAGAATTCCTACCGCTCAACGAAGACGTCGGGGATAATATCAAGAATGGATATTGGTAAATAATCAAGATGGTTCTAGCACCTTGAGATCGCCTACTAGAATGTATCAAGGATTAGAGTTAACCTAGTGGTTCTGGCACTAGCATTGTGGTTCTAGCACATACGAAACCCCTAATCTCGAATAATAATGAATAACGGATTAAGAAGCGGTCATAATGGTTCAAGCATTATGTGTAATGGTCCTAGCATTACAAGGCCTTTAATCACGAGAAGGAAATCCTCACATCCATGGTCCTAGCATAGACGTTTGACGAGAATCCCTAATCTCAAGCCCTAACATGCACAAGACCTAAATCTAGGGCATATAGGAACAAATCATTCATCTAACATATAATAATAATCACACCAATAGATAAGAACATAAAAACAATCCATTCAATCATCAAACGTATGATTTACAACTCATAATCTATAGAAAACCCTAATAAATAACTTTACTACATCATAGAATTCCTAGGCTAGGGTTTAGGTACTCATCTTAAGAAGAGGACACCTTGATGAAGGTTGTTGAAGCCATCCATCCATGTATCTTCTCCCAAAGATCTAACCTAATTTGTGGGAAAGAAACTAAGAGAAACCCTAAGAGATGACGAAAATTCGGCCATGGAAGGCTGCCAAAACGCCCCCAAAGAAGGCTATTTATAGCCTAAGACAAACCCTAACTCGGATTAGTCAATTTCCTTTTATTTTTCCCGCAGCGCCCAAGGAGATCGATCTCCTTTGGGTTGAGATCGATCTTCTTCACTTCGGGAACTTCAAAAACTGGAATTTGCCCGACCCAGATCGATCTGCATGGGAAGCAGATCGATCTGGTTTTTTCGCAACAGCTTCTTCTGCACCTCTGTACTAAAAATGGCATATCTTCCTCTAGGAAACTCCAAATCACGAACCGTAAAAAATTCTGGAATCTAGACTTCAAGAGCTTTCCAACCATGTATAGCATATCATATGGTTCTTCCTGAGAAGGTACAGTTTTGATGTCAAAGATGGTCTATCTTTGCTCCCTTGCTCTTTTGCTCCTTGCAGGTTCTTTATTTATTCGTTTTAGCACCAAACTTGATCTAATCTTCGCTGAGGGTCCTTAAGCCTGAAATGGAGGAAATACAATCAAAATAGCATTGCTTAGAGACTAACAAGACCTAGTTAAAGGGGTGATTTGTGCACTTTTCACGTCTTATCAGCTCCTCAGCCTCGGAAGTCTGCCGGGCATCGCTCGCCTCAGGGGGATCGCCACGGCCCAAACCGTGAGGACTGCCAGACTGCCCTGCCATCTGTACCAACAACAGAAACACGAGCTCCACTCGTCAAAGACGAAAACAAACAGCACTCAGCAAAGAGATACAAACACACTCAGCGGAAAAGAAAGCAAGCAAACAAGGATATTCTAACCCTAGAACTACCCTAACCCATGCAAGTCTCAACAGAGACCCGATCCAGTTCCCTGGGATCTACAACCTATGCTCTGATACCAAGCTGTCGCGCCCCGATCCGCGGACGCCAAACCGGGTCGGGACACGAGGGGGAAAAACCTACAACTACTAGCTTCAACTGGCGGAAACAGTTGAAACTAACCCACAGCTGGCGGAAACAGCTAAAGACAAGAATAAGGCGAGAGCAAAAGAACAACGTTTAAAAACATCTATTACAAAACAGATATAATAGAGTTAAACAAGGGTTCTAGTACAACAGGTTTACAAGGGATCAACAACAGTCCCCCAAAAAGATACAACACCCACCGGGGTCTCCGCAAAGGCACAAACAAAACCCTCCTGGCCCTCAGACATGGTCAGGAGCCGGCGCGCTACCACGAGACGACCGACAGGGAAGCACCGGAAAGGAGCTGGGATCTGCACCTGCAAACAACACAGTCCAGGTAGGAATAAGCAACAGCTCAGCAGGGTCCTACTCTACGACTCTCGCGAAGAAGGCAACACCAAACGAACAAGCTCTGTGCCAAGTACTGAGGCTTGCCAAGAATCCCATAAATCCCGTCAATAACCCGAAGGGCTCCTGTCCCAAGTACGTCCCTCCGACAACCACTGCTCATGGGTGGGCAACTCCGACAATCCCTGTCACAGGGTGGACATAACGCTACTAGTAGGACACCCTTCTCCAAGTGGGATCTCCACACTTGGCGAAACGACCGTGGTTAAGACTACCATCTCTCAGCACTCCAAGCAGCAAAGCCAACACGACCCCTAACCCCCTACCAAAGACTAAGTCTAGCCAGGGAGTCCGTCGATCCCATCGATGTTTCCCCCCACCCCCAGGGTTCCTGTCCAACGTACGTCCCTCCGACAGCCACTGCTCAAGGACTGGGCTACCTCCGACGGTCCCTGACACAGGGTGGGCCAGACGATACCTATAGGACACCCTTACCCGTGCTGGACACCAGCATGGGGACACAAGTCGGGTAACGGCATCCACCACTTAGCCTTTGATCACCGGGGTCCACGGGTCAACCCCACCCAGCCTAACCTAGCATGTCTAATGCACAGGAAGCAGGGCAAGATATGAATAAGGAAGACAGTAACAAACAACACAGCAGGGGCACACATTCGGCCCATTTATACTAACCACTCCCGAGGGTCATGACTCCTTCGGTTCACCACAAAGCGGTAAAGGGCATACCGTCAGCCCATTTATTTTACACATCCCGAGAGGCATCACCCTCTTGGTTCAACTACAAGCAGTAATAAATAAGCAAACATGCAGTATAAGAGAACATGGTAAGCCCCGAGAGCAAAACGGCATTTAAAACAATTAAAGTCTCCCTGCATCGAAGGAGATCGATCTCATGTAGCAATGAGATCGATCTGCCTCGAGGCTAGAGGCACCCGTCCTGGTCACCTCAACGGGATCGATCTCCACCCATATGGAGATCGATCTCATATGTGACGTATGACACACCGACGTCAGCTGCCAAGAGATCGATCTCCCTCTCATGGAGATCGCTCTCACTCGGGCGGGGCGGGCCACCCCAAACGAGATCGATCTCATCCCATGAGATCGATCCGGATGGGTTCAACGGCGGCCGGACGGCGAGGAATGCCGCCGGAATCCGCAACCAAACCTCACCAAACTAGGTGGGCTGGTAGATCCACGTACCACGAAGCTACTTAATACTTCAAAACCAGAAAACATCAACTACACAAAGAGATCTATTGAAATCAAAACCGGATTCAAAACCCTTAAAAAAAGCCGAAGTCTTTGAGTGGGATCCCTACCTCCACAGAGCTGCTTCAATCCACGAGGCCAAGCCTAGGATCTTCCTCACGCCGTCACGGTTCCAGCGAGCCTTCAATCTCTAGAAACAGTGGCCGGAGGAGGGAGAACGGAGGAGGAAAGAGGGCTGCCGGAACAGGGGAAGAAAACAGGGCCGGGAGGAAGAAGAAAAGAAGAGGAAAAACCGAAGCCCAGGAGAAGGGAAGGAGGGGGATAAGGCCGGGGAAAGCCGGGAAGCCCGGGGGAAAGGAGGGGAGCAAAGTCTCCCCTCCCCTGACAGGGGAAGCGACGGCCATCGCCGTGGCCGTCCTCTCGGGCTTCACCGACAAGGACTTTCAGGGCAACTGAGATCGATCTGCATGGCATGTCGGATCGATCCGGCTAGCAAGGCCAGATCGATCTCCCTAGAAAATGAGATCGATCTCCTTCACCCAGAATGACAAACTTAGGCTGAAACACAAGCCCAAGCCCAGGTCTTCCGATCTCGAGTCCACCTAACCTTTCTAAACGAACACAAGCACCAAACAAGGTCTGCGCACACACAAGCGGTGCAAAACGACCGACAAGGCGCAATTTCCCAAATTGCCCTTGTGGTCAACCACAAGCTACATGAAAAGAGGGGCGGATCCTCACACTAGTAGTCCCGCTCAGCAACTCAGCGTCTGACGGAGCAATATCCGTGAGCCAAGTTACAAGCTGTTTGCTGAACGAAGAGACCAGACGGAAGGCTGCTAGAGTAAGACATATAGTTTCATAGTCTGTAATGGCAGTGAACCAAGGGATAAGGAAAAGCGTCGCATGCTACTACTGTGGCAAAGTAGGTCATGTCAAGAAGCAGTGCAGGAAATACAAGCATGACGTCAGAGACGGCAAGGTTGGTTATGGTAAAGACAAGGGCACCACGAACGCCACGCTAGACACAGAGGTCATGTGACGAGGAGCATCCGTGCTAGGAGCACGAGGAGTATCCGGTCGATCGAAGCGACCGAGGATATCTGAGTCACAAGCCCGGGATTAACTGTGACTTGAAGGCAAGAAAGCAACCGAGAAGATCAAGACTTGATGGCAGCATCCAAGTTTGGTGAACAATTCTCGATGATGGTGATCTGAATTCGATGGGAGATCCGGAGTTCGACGACAGATCCGAGGTTGATGGTGTTATCCAACCTCGATGGTGACAGCGGCTAGCTGGCAGCACTAGAGGTGGCATGACGGCGACACAATCCGAATTCGATGGCGCATCCGAGTTTGACGAAGTTTCCGAGCTTGATGGAGTATCCAAGTTTGATGGCTCATCCTCATGTGTCAGAAGGAGGAGTTTGTTGGGTTTTTTCCTCCACATGAGAGTTGGCGACGGCGCGAGGAAGCGGAGTCAATCATGATGCAATGTGGAGAATTCGCCAAGATGGAATTCTGGCGTTTTTGGGCTCTGTTTGCATCTTGGATCGATCCAAGATCACAGTAGATCGATCCAGTGTTGGATCGATCCATACCCTGTTTCCAGAGGCGTGTTTTCAAGGTTTTCATCTTGGATCGATCCAGAGTGATCTTGGATCGATCCAAAACACTATAGACGGGAAAACTGGACGGTTTAATCTAATCCGATCCTAAACTGTTTGGGACCTATAGATAGGGGTTTTCTAGGTCTTCTCGGTGTGCTTGTAGGGTTTTCTTTGTATGCTCTGTTGAGGGTTATGAGAGCTAGGGTTTGATGAGAGTTCAAGAAGTTGAGAGAGATACTTCTTGAGATCCTAGAGGGACGTTCATCCTCTCTAGCAAACCTCTGTAATCTCTGTGGCCACTATGAGAGGTAGGGGTAAGCATTCGGTTCTCGGTTCGGTTCTCGGTCCAGAAACGAAGAACCGAATTTTTTTCGATTCTGTTTTTAGAGAACCGAACCGAACTTATGCAGGAACTGAACCGAGCCGAACCGAAATTGTTCGGTTCCAAAGTAATTGAAATCAAACCGAACCGAGTTTTTGCTCATAATCGAACCGAACCGAACTTTTTGGGACCGAACCAAACTTTTTGGAACCGAACCGAAATTTTTGCAATAATTAAAAGTTACAACCACACCATTACATCACATTGTTGCAATAATTAAACAACCGCAGTTACAGTTATTAAAAAACATCGAATAATTAAACACCAGAATCTATCATTCTCCCAAGCAAATCCAGACACTCTTCAGCCAATCCATTCTGGACATAGCATCGCATTCCATGAAACTACGCTCCGTTCTGGCATCACATCAAAGATCCTCTTTGCCTTCTGCAACTCTCCAATTCTCGACAGCCCGCTAACCATAACAGTCCAGGAAATCACATTGCGGACCAGCATAGAATCAAACAATCGGCAAGTTTCTTCTTTACAACCCCACATCCAATACCCCGAAATCATCGAATTCCAATCCGCCACACCCCTCTCCAGCATTCCATCAAACAGCTTTCTCGCAGTCTCAACCTGCCCATGCTGCGCATAAGAACTCATGACCACATTGCGAACATACCAATCACTCTCAAAACCCAATCTCAGGACATGGGTATGCCCCAAAACTGCGTAATTCCTCAACGATCTTATCAGAATAACCAAAACAGAGGCATCTTGCCTCAAATTATGACAACCCATCCGAGAATAAAGCTTGATGACTTCTTGATAGGCAGCCGTATGGGAGTAAAACTTGAACATGGCAAGGAAGAGTGCTTCATTGGGTTGCGGCGCTGACTCCAAGAGCAGGCGAGCATACCACGGCGAAGCGCCCACGCGATGGCAGTGGCTGAGGAGAGTGGTGAGTGCTCTGGGGTGGCAGTGGAGGGAGTGGCGGAGGAGTTGGGCATGGAGTTGGCGAACGGCGACGAGGGCGGGCTGCAGGCGGACGGCGAGCGGCCGGCCACGAGGTCGAGGAAGGAGGTTGATGGCGCTGGGCTCTCGTCAGGGGGAATAGATCTCCGGATGGGGGGAGCCGGGGAGAGCTTGGAAGAGATCAAGAGAGGGAGAGGCGGAGAGCCAGGACTAGGAGTGAGGCGGCGGGAGTTAGGGCATCCTGAGATTTGGTACTTGGGAGTTGGGAGTTGGGAGGACCGACTGACTATGGAGATTGGAGACTGGATTGACCGGGTTAGTTAGACCGGCTGACCGGGTTGACGGGTTAGATCATAAATAAGTTCGGTTATTCGATTCTGATCCGAACCGAACCGAATTTTTTTTAAAGAACCAAAATCCGAACCGAAACCCAAAATTTTAATACATGCCAAAACCGAACCGAACCGAAAAACCGAAAAACCAAACCGAATGGACCGAACTAATTCGGTTCGGTTCGGATCTTCGGGTTCGGTTCGGTTCTGCTCACCCCTAATGAGAGGTGTGAGTGTAGGCAACTCTAGAGAGAGATTCTCCTTGTCTCTTTTAGAGTTAGGGCTTAGTAATCTCTTCCTCATAGTGAAGATTTTCTCCGCCGCCCGTTGTTTTTCCTTTCAATTGTTGATGGTAGGTTTTTCACGTAAAATCTTCTTCTCCACTATTTTTCTTTTCATTGTTTGTAGTTTGGTTGCGTCTCTTCTGATGCAACTTCCCATCGCTATCTGGCGCATCTCCGGCATTACAATCTAGAGAGAATCTACTACATGTTCTGTAAGAACCTCAATGCAAACCAAACAGGATCAAAAGCCCTCTATATCAAGCTTAATGCAAAGTGACAAAGTAGAAAAATACGGCCTCGACCCTCAAAACATGGTATGTTCTTCTCCTTATGCTGATGCATCTCTCAACCACCTTATCCCTCTCATCAACCACACATTGCCTCCAACTAAAAATGATCCATACATAATCTATTTACTCTCCTCTCTATCCAGGCAACCTTACTGGCGATGAGAGGTTATGAGATCTCATGGACTAAGATGAAGTTCATGAACAATTCTACGAGACGGAATTCTCACGATCCAACGATAGTGAGGAGCATATGCACCCTTTCATTGAGTCGATTGTTTTCCTCTATCTAGTAGAGCTCACTCTCGGCATACCCCCAAACGTTAACAGCTATCACCTTGTCATGGACTCTAGCAGCACTCTCATGTGGATGCAGTGTGGACCATGCAAATATGGAAAAAAAAAATCCCCCCCATCTTTAATCCACAAAAGGACCCCAACAGCTTCTGTTGTCTTCCATGAAAACATCACCTATGCGATCTGGGAATAAATGGCTACCAATGCATCAAAAACTCGTGGAAATACAGCATCCACAATGTGCATCCTAACCATAGAGAATCCAATATCAAAAGATGAGCAACAGAGAGAGCAAAGAACAAAGGAACACATAGAACACTTATAGTCCACATTTTCTGCTAACAAGGTGTTTGTTTCGCAGGACGAATGCTACAGTCAGTAACTTCTCACAACAAATCAGGAGCCCTCAGATTTGAAGATAGCTTACAAAAGAGTTTTCTGATTTACTGCCATATTGTTCCACTGAGTGAAAAACCTATTAGTCTTTGTGTTAACACTATAACATGAGAATCATCACGACGACCATGTTTGTAGGATATGATGGCAACCAAATGTGCTAGTTTAAAATCATTCAAGCTCTTATTGAGCTGATAACTCAAATCCAATTCAGTAGCACCATGACTAGCATCTCCTTAAGATCCACTGTATATATATATATGTATATATATACATTGGAAATAAGGATGCCAATACATTCAGCACAAATGGCATATCATTGGAAAGTTATCATTGCTATCAGCAGGCAGCTTCAAGTGACAAATAAGTTCTCATTTAGCAGACAGAGTCTAGTTACCCTAAACTCAAACTAAAGTCAAGACACTTGAAAAGTGTTGAAGGGTCCTTATTTAATTCAAGCCGACAGCAATGTCGATGTCACACATATATGCATGCAAATGTAAATGGATATATGGTAAATATTGAGGTAAACATTTAAAAAACTGATCGCCATCAAGCTATAGAATCACATAATCTCAACCGACACCCATTACCACAACATTACGTGATAATGAATTACCCCTATCTTCCCAGCAACCATGAGTCAAACAATCATGGAAATTATATGTAGATATAAGTGGCGATGTACCATATTTGGGGTTACAAAAGAATATTAACAAAGCATCAGAGCCATAGAATCGGATCATATGAGGCAATACCACTCATCCCAATATCAAAATCAAATTCAAAAGCAACCCAAAAACATCAGTGGTACATCATCCTACACTACAACCATGACAAAAACAACCACACATAGCATGCAATTTCAAAAGGCTATGTGCTCGAAAAGGAATCATACCCCGGATTGGAAATCTCGCACCCCACCGCCCAAAGTGGGTGTACCTTTGGCAAAGCGAGCTAACGGAGAGGAGAGGATGTGAACACAGTTCAAATCAAACCATGAAACATTTCAAGAACCATAGCAGCATGTAATTCTCGGATGCCCACTAAAGAGGGAAAGACCCAAGAAAGAAGAACAACAAAGAACCAAAACCTCCAAAATTTCAAGCAATAGTCATCATCCTAGTGACTAGTCTGAAGACAGAGACAATGTTAAACACAAGAAACATTAAAAACCCATCATCCTGTCCAAATTTGCAACAAGAACCATCTCAAATCCATTAAAGAAAATATAAAAACCAGAACGATACGTCCCAAACCGGAGACCAACTCAACAAAGCATGGATTCAACGGGAAAACCCCTGATATCAAGCAATACCCACAGCCAGATAGAACAAAAAGAAGAACCAAAAGAACTAATTAAACAAGAGAAAAGATGGGCGATCATTGACTCACAGGCGATGCCCATCCAGCACTCCTCGTTCGGCTCCCACTCCGCCGGCGTGCGGCAGCCCCATCGCGGCCGGCTCCCCCTCCGACTCCTTCCTCTCTCTTCCTCTCCCCGGACCCCCCCTCTCTCCGTTGCCCACTGAGCTGTTACTATGAATATTTGAAAGGGTTGCCTAGGAACGAGGTTTAAATCGATCTTAACGGTCGAATGAGAGACCAGATGATCCGACCCATTAATATATCGGGTCCCTGTTTAATAGACATATAGAACTTAATGTGGATTTGGCCGTGAACCCTTTTTAATATCATTCGTCTTATTTCACATCATTTTTTTCTTCAATTAATGCCATGCAGCCCCTACATATATTATTTTTTATTAAAATAGTACCATTGTTCTCTTTTACATACGTTGTAAATCTTCATGTCAAATAATATTATTTTGGCTCACTAATATAATTAATTGGTCAATTAAATATTTGTCTATAAAACAATCTCTAAAAATACAATTACCCCTGAAATATTCTTATTTACAAAGCTGTCGTTCCGTCAACCACCATCATCTTAACTGATCTAAGAGCATTATCAACAGGTTCCCTATCCCATTCCTTATCCCTATATCTAGAGAATATGATTATAATTTGTCATCCAACACATTCCCTATCCCTATAGTCATTCCCTATCCCATTCTCTAAAACCAACTTGGTTCCCTATATTTAGGGAACCAAAACCCATTCCCTAAATCTTAAAATAGTAGTATTCTACATACACTCTCTGCCACATCAGCATAAATAATATGATTAGTGATTCAGATTATATATATGTGTATATGTGTCTATAATATATTAATGTAGTTCATACAAGCCTGTAGAAACTACTCATGAATCCTTAAAAGAGATTAATAGACTCTTTAAACAAAATAATTATTCTAATGTTTACTTACAAGTTATTGGGCAACAGTTAACTCGTATCGAGAAAACAGTTGAAAAACTTGTGGATAAGTTAGAATCTTTGATCCCAAATCTTTCTATAGCCAAAGAAAAGGCTATAATGAATGCTAAACCATTCATAAAACCTAGTCCAGAAATCTCTGGGTTTAAATTTGAAAAAGAATTTAAAGAAGAGGTAATAGAATCTCTTAGTAAACAACTGAATCAAACTCGTATTCAAGTCCTTAATAAGGATAAAACTTCTGTTGATACTGAGAATGACTCTTCTGATAATCAATCTGAAAGTGAATCTATAAATGGGATTTTTGAAGCCGAACAACAGTTTCAACAGATTAATAAGATTGAACATAGACCTCGCAATCTTGAAAAATTTTATTATAAACTACCATCCCCTTTGGATGTTTTATATGAAGAAAATGAAACTTTTATTCAACAAGATTATTCTGGTAGAAATATCTATGAATGGAACATAGATGGTATGAGTGATCACCAGATTAATAATATGGCACATCGTATGCTGATGTATGCTACTATTTCTAAAGGATCTGGTAATACTGACCCTAACATTGCTGCCTATTTGACATGCGGTTTTACCGGCAGTCTTAAGGGTTGGTGGGATAACTATCTCACACCAGATCAACGGACAGAAATCCTTTCTGCTGTAAAAATTGAAAATAATAGTCAACAACAGACTGATGCTGTTTATACCTTAATTTTGACTATTGTTGAACATTTTACGGGTAATATAACTAATCAGGGGGAGAAAACTAGGACACTTCTTCAAAACTTGAGATGTCCCACTCTTACCCATTTTCGTTGGTATAAAGATACCTTTTTTAATAGAGTTATGCAGCTAAATGATGCTAACAGTACTCATTGGAAGTCTAAATTTATAGATGGTTTACCTAATCTCTTTGCTGAAAGAGTTAGAAATTATTTAAGAGAACCTGATAGTGGGACTATCTCTTACAATTCGTACACTTATGGGGCATTAATAAATGCATGCATCCATGAAGGTTTAAGCTTGTGTAATGATCTTAAGCTTAAAAATCAATTGAAGTCTCATAGACTTACTGAGAAAAAACAATTGGGTGAATTCTGTCAACAATTTGCTTTTGATGAACCTATTAAGCAAAATAAGCTTAAGAAGGAAAAGAAAGAAGATAAATCTTTCTACAAAAGAAGAAAAAAGAAATATGATTCTCAAAAGAGTAAGACTCAGAGGAAGCCTAAGGCTGACAAATCTAAAGCCAAATGTTTTAAATGTGGTAAAATTGGGCATTACGCCAATCGATGTTATACTAAGAAAAAGATCAATGAGATAGAAGATGAAGGCTTAAAGCAATCCTTACTACTGATTCAGAATCTGAAGAAAGTTACTCTTCTGAATCTACAGAAGAAGAAAAGGAATGTTCTTGTACAATTAATAATTGTACTACTAAGGATAATTCTGATTATTGGGAAGCCATTGTTGAAATGAATGGATTGTCCATTAATATGTTGTCTCTTGATAAGAACATTCTAGCAAAGTTGCTTACAGAAGAAAATTTATCTTCTGACTTAAGATCGCAATTAATTGAGATTTGTCTTAAAGGAGAACAAAGGATCGAAGCTCCAAAGATAGATCATACCTATCGTCTGGCCGAAGTAATACGAAGACGACAAGAGAAAACTGTTAAAATTCTGTCTTTATCAGAGTTAAACAGAGAAGTCAATAACTTTAAAGAAGAAGTCAAACTTCTTAGAGAAGAAAATAAATATATATTTTCTATGATCGAAGAAAGGGATCTTTCTTTAGGAGAATTTCCTCCTATTCCTGAAAAAGGGAAACAAATTGATACAGGACAGAGTTCTGAAACTCCTAATGAGTTTTTAATTCAAATGTTGCAGCAAATTACTGCTCAAAAATAGTATATCGAGATTACTCTTGTTATGCCTGATCAAGTTGTTATACCTCACCTTATAACACTCATTGATAGTGGTGCTGATTTAAATTGTGTTCAAGAAGGAATAATACCTTCTAAATATTTTGAGAAGACCACGCAAGCTCTTAGTGGCCCTAGTGGTAATAGACCTGAAGTTAATTATAAACTTCCAAAAGCTTTAGTCTGCATACAAGAAACTTATATACCGACTCCTTTTGTGCTTGTGAATAATCTTTGACAACATATAATTTTGAGAACTCCTTTCTTGCATAAAACTATGCCTTTAGAAAGAGTTGACTCCTCTGAAATTAATGCCAGATATAAGGGAGAACCCATTACTTTACAGTTTATAACTGAGCCGCAAACTAAAATCCTTAATGAGGTCAAAAACCTTCTTTTAAAAGAAAATCAAATTCCTTTTCTCAAAGAAGAGATTTCTTATGTTCAAATTAATGAGCAATTAAAGAAACCTACTGTCAAAGATCTTATAGACTAGATTGATAAGCAGTATCAGGCTTCTGTATGTGGCACGATCCGAATGCCTTTTGGAATCGTAAGCAACATATAGTTGAATTGCCTTATATTGAATCCTTTAATGAAAAGGATATCCCTACTCGTGCTCGTCCTTGTCAGTTGAATCAAGAATACCTTGATCTTTGCAAGAAAGAAATCACTTCTCTTATAGAGAAAAAATTGATTCGAAAATCATACTCCCCTTGGAGTTGTACAGCATTCTATGTTAATAATGCTGCTGAAAGAGAACGAGGGGTCCCTCGTCTTGTTATTAATTTTAAGCCTCTTAATAAGGTGCTTAAATGGATTAGATATCCTATCCCTAATAAAAGGGATCTGCTTAATAGAATTTATAAAGCCAAGGTTTTTTTCTAAATTTGATCTTAAATCTGGATACTGGCAGATCCAGATTGCTGAGAAAGACCGTTATAAGACGGCCTTCACTGTTCCTTTTGGGCATTACGAATGGAATGTTATGCCATTTGGTTTAAAGAATGCTCCTTCTGAATTTCAAAATATTATGAATGAGATTTTCATTCCTATACTAACTTCATTTTGTCTTATATTGATGATATATTAATATTTTCTGATAATATTGATCAGCATGTTAAACATTTAGATGTTTTCAGACATCTAGCTATAAAGAATGGATTAGTCATATCTGCTCCAAAAATGAAATTATTTCAGACTGAAATCCGGTTTCTTGGCCATAATATTGGAAAAGAAACTATAGTTCTTATAGATAGAAGTATTGAATTTGCTTCTAAATTTCCTGATATTATTACAAATACAAATCAATTACAAAGATTTTTAAGAGCTTTAAATTATGTTTCTGATTACTATAAAGATTGGGCTAAGGATACAGCTCTTCTATACAATCGTCTTAAGAAGAATCCTGATCTTTGGACTGAAGACCATACTGTGGCTGTTAGACTAATTAAGTCTAAAGTTATTAATCTTCCTTGCACCAATCTGCTTAAACCAGAGTGCAAAAAGATTGTGAAAACTGATGCCAGTAATATTGGCTATGGTGGCATTTTGAAACAAAAATGCTTGGACTCTAGTAAAGAGGAGTTAGTCCGATATACATCGGGTAAGTGGAATTCTACTCAATTTAATTATTCCACTATTAAAAAAGAAAATGTTATCTATTATTAAATGTTTGTATAAATTTCAGGATGATCTCCTTAATCAACCATTCCTTCTTCGCATTGATTGTAGCTCTGCTAAGAGTGTCATTGAAAAGGATGTTAAGAATTTAACTTCTAAGCAAATCTTTGCTCGTTGGCTGATAAGACTTGAAAAGTGCACAAATCATCCTTTTAACTATGTCTCGTTAGTCTCCGAGCAATGCTATTTTGATAGTCTATGATGTATTTCAGGTATAAGAGCCTTCAATGACGATTAGATCATGTTTGGTGCTAAAACGAACAAATAAAGACCTGCTAGGAGCAAAGAAATGAAGATGGAGTAGCTTTGAAGATTAACCTGTACCTGCTCATGAAGAACCAGATGATGTACCATATATGGTTGGAAAGCTCTTGAAGTCTAGTTTCTGGAGAATTTTACGGTTCGTGATTCCGAGTTTCCTAGAGGAAGTTAATATAATTTTAGTACCGATAGCGCAGTCTGGATGACAAAGCAGTAAAATACGTTGGAAAGTCCGATCGATCCGATCCCCAGAGTCCGATCGATTGGACTATGCAGAAACCTCACAGAACGTATATTTTTCAGCTATTCACCTTCCGATCGATCCAGTTATCCGTCCTACTGGGTCCGATCGATCCGACACCTATAGTCCGATCGATCGGACTCGGGAGAAGCTAGAAATCGAAGATTTTTATGCACCGGATCGATCGGACGCCCAGAGTTCGATCGATCGGACTCGGAAATGACCGTTCTCTTGATATTTATTAAGCAAAATCAAAGGCTAAGATCTAATCCGAGTTAAGGTGGATACCTAGGCTATAAATAGGCGTCTTTTAGGGTTTTTCGGGGTCTTTCTTCTCTCTTGGAGAGGGAGAACAATTTCTTTCTTCTTTTTAACTTTTCTTTAGAGATCTTTGGGAGGAAATCCATGGCGGAAGAGCTTCATCAACCGCCATCTATGGATCTAACCCTAAAGATGAGTAGCTAAACTTTTACCATGGGATTCTTATGATGTAACTAAGATTTCTATTATGGATTTCTGAGATCTAGGGCTTGTATACATTATTGTTTGGCTTATATGGATTGATTTCTATTTTTTTTATACCTTGGTGTCGATTTCTTGCTGGATGTATGGATTGTTTTTATTTGCACTTGATTCCAGAGCTTGTGTATGCTAGGGCTTGGATTGGACTCATCCAAATAAGAGGACCATGCTAGTCCTATGGTATCTCGGATGAAATCTTCTTCATGATTAGGGATTGTATAGTGCTAGTCCCACTACGTTCTATCTCTAATCCTTCTTACATCCTATCTTTGTAGATTTGGCCATCAAGATGCTAAATTCATCTTGATCTTACACCTAAATCCATATCCATGTTATTATTTGCGATGAATTCATCCTAATAAAAGGGTTCATTAGCAGTGAACGTAACTAATCATTCGGTCACTGATAATTAGATAATTGTTCTTGCCAACAAGGAATCCTAAGCATAACTTGTTGAGTGATAAAGAGAACTAGCCATTCACTTATCAACTATTAGAAAGCCATTCATCGTGTTTGCATACCCTGATCTTAGAAAGACCTGGTAGAATCATGGTTATTGATTAAGAATTCCCTGATACCTTTTCTCTTATTTATTAATTCTTTAGTATTAGTTTAATTTTAATTCTCAATCTTTTTCCAACTTGTTGGTAGGGATACTTAGATTGAGTTTAGTAGTTTAATTATTTTCCTACGCATTCCCTGTGGATTCGACTCGGACTCACTACTCGCTACCCCTAAAGTAGTTAGTTAGTAGTTTGATTATAAATTTGTAATTTTGAGTAAACTTGTTAAGGAACGACACTTTTCAAGTCGTATCATTTGCAAGCTGAACTAGCAGTTTTTTATTTCACTATTGAATTCATTAAGGGCCAACATAATGTTCTCCCTGATTTCTTAACCCGGGAATTTTTGCAGGGTACTCATGAGAAGGAATGCTCCCCCTCATTGGTGGGGGGGGGGGGAGGTGGGAGAGGAATGGGTAATAGGGGTAATACTCCTCCAATTTACCCCACCACCTCACTGTCTTCTGCATCTGGTAATAGTTGGCGAACAGTTCGTCGAGGGAGTCATACTTCCTATACAAATATTGTGAAAAATACGGCGACACAAGATATGTCGAATATATAATACTATATATTATATATAATACTATATAATATTATTATATATTATACATAAGAAAATATTATATATATACTATATATTATACATAAGAAAATTCTTAATGAGGTTAAGAATCTTTTCTTAAAAGAAAATCAAATTCATTTTCTTAAAGAAGAAATTTCTTATGTTCAAATTAATGAACAATTAAAGAAACCTTCTGTGAAAGATCTAATAGATCAAATCGATAAATAGTTTCAGTCCTCTGTGTGTGGCACGGTTCCTAATGCCTTTTGGAATCGCAAGCAACATATAGTTGAACTACCTTATGAAGAGTCCTTTAATGAAAAGGATATTCCTACTCGTGCTCGACCTTGCCAGATGAATCAAGAATATCTTGATCTCTGTAAAAAAGAAATCACTTCTCTAATAGAGAAGAAGCTGATTCGTAAATCATACTCCCCTTGGAGTTGCACAGCATTCTATGTTAATAATGCTGCTGAGAGAGAACGAGGAGTTCCTCGTCTTGTTATTAATTTTAAACCCCTTAATAAGGTGCTTAAATGGATTAGATATCCTATCCCTAATAAAAGGGATTTGCTTAATAGAATTTATAGAGCAAAGGCTTTCTCTAAATTTGATCTTAAATCTGGTTATTGGCAGATTCAGATTGTCGAGAAAGACCGTTATAAAACGGCTTTCACCGTTCCTTTTGGACATTATGAATGGAATGTTATGCCATTCGACTTAAAGAATGCTCCTTCAGAATTTCAAAATATTATGAATGAAATCTTTATTCCTTATACTAATTTCATTCTGTCTTATTTTGATGATATATTAATATTTTCTGAAAACATTGATCAGCATGTAAAACATTTAGATGTTTTTCGACATTTAGCTATAAAAAATGGATTAGTTATATCTGCTCCGAAGATGAAACTATTTCAAACTGGAATTAGATTTCTTAGCCATAATATTGGAAAAGGAACTATTGTTCCCATTGATAGAAGTATTGAATTTGCTTCTAAATTCCTTGATATTATTACAGACACAAATCAATTGCAGCGGTTTTTAGGCGGTTTAAATTATGTATCTGACTATTATAAAGATTGGGCGAAGGAGACGGCTCTTCTTTATAATCGTTTAAAGAAGAAACCTGATCCTTGGACTCAGGCTCATACTGATGCTATTAGACTAATCAAGTCTAAAGTCAAGAATCTTCCTTGCACAAATTTACTTAAACCGGAGTGTAAAAAGATTGTTGAAACTGATGCTAGTAATATTGGCTATGGTGGCATCCTAAAACAAAGATGCTCGGACTCTAGTAAAGAAGAGTTAGTCCGATATACATCGGGTAAGTGGAATTCTACTCAATTTAATTATTCCACTATTAAAAAAGAAATGTTATCTATCATTAAATGTTTGTATAAATTTCAGGATGATCTCTTAAATCAACCATTCCTTCTTCGCATTGATTGTAGCTCTGCTAAGAGTGTCATTGAAAAGGATGTTAAGAATCTAACTTCTAAGCAAATCTTTGCTCGATGGCAAGCTGAATTAGCAGTTTTTTATTTCACTATTGAATTCATTAAAGGAAAACATAATGTTCTCCCTGATTTCTTAACCCGTGAATTTTTGCAGGGTACTCATGAGAAGGAATGCTCCCCCTCATTGGGGGGGAGAGGTGGGAGAGGAATGGGTAATAAGGGAAATACTCCTCCTATTTACCCCACCACCTCACAGTCATCTGCACCTGGTAATAGTTGGCGAACAATTCGCAGAGGAAGTAATACTTCCTATCCAAGTATTGTCCGTAATACGGCTACACAAGATATGCCGAGTAAAAATACTTCTCAAGGTAATACCTCAGAAACAAAGGAATCCTTTGCAGAAGTGGTCAAGGATAATGATCCCTTAATGATTACAAAACCAGCTTATGAGCTGATGGTTCATATTGAACCAGAGGACATGTGTTACTTCGATAACCCAGAAAAATTGAGATAGAAATACCTTAACAATTGTCAATATCCTACTTCGGTATATAAACCGGGAAAATGAATGGAGTCTCTGTTATCACAGAGAGATGTTCATTTTGAGCATTTTTATAAAAATTCCGATGATAGAAAGCCACCTGCTTATAGCAAGTGTACAATTAAAAACATAATGACTCCAAAGGAATGGGGCTTTAGCACTCATAAGCCATTCCCCTTCAAAATTGAGAAAGAAACTTATAGTTTCAACTACTGGGATTATAAAGATGCCTTTTATCTTTCATTTTTATGTGAAAATGAAAATTTGAAGCATACATGGTTTATTAAGCTATGTCCTGAAATCCTTCAAAAGGAAATTCCAGCCTGGATCTATGACTGGTGGCACAAATATGGTGCAGAACTTGATATATTGCCAGAACCAACTGCTGCTCTATATGAGAAATGGGTCTCTACCCATCATGTTCTCCATTTAAAGAAGGATGATGATATCTTAAAGGGAATGTGCCCTCTTTACTTCTTTGTTGAAGTTGAGATCCCATGGATCTGGAAATGGTTCTGTATCACCGGAACTGATGACTTATATCTTCCTTGCCTCTTAAGGAGGTATCAAGTTAAATGGTGGAAAGGTCTTGATGTGACTACTAAGGTCTCTGAATTATTAGAGATCATAAGCAGGAATGAGCATGCCCTTAACCAGAATGTGGTTCGTGAGGTTCCCATTATTAGCCTAGATATTGTTTTGATGATGTCAAGAAATGTTTGATGATAAAACAATGATTTAATATTATTATCCCTTAATTTGAAAAGCATTAAAATCATCTTTATATGAGTTTTGTACTGACGATCGATGCGACGGACGATGCATGGATCGACCGTGGGATATGGCGGTTGATGGAAGGATCGACCGCGGAAGCTAAACATGGGAAAATAGACGACGGTCGATGTCACGGTCGATGTGACGGTCGACCGTGAGATGCAACGGTCGATCGGTGTATCGACCGTCGGAAGCCGTTTTCGCAACAGAGCCTCACAGACGATGCTACGGTCGATGCGACGGTCGACCGTGAGGCGTGACGGTCGATTGGTGGATCGACCGTGGCTCAAGGAAAGGCTGACGGACGATGTCACGGACGATGCGACGGTTGACCGTGAGCCCAGAAAAGAGCCATTAAAGAGCCGTTGCAGGAGAAAGAAATAGCCGTTGGGAGGCTATTTGGAGGGGTTAGAGGCTCAGCTATAAAAGAGAAAGTCCAGCAAACTTGCCAAGGACTTAGAGGGAGCTAAGGGATTATTGTGATAATATTCTAGCAAGTTTTATTCTCTTTATTAGTGAGCTAAACCTTTGTAAAACTACTTCAAGTGTGAAGTAGACCTTGAGAGAAATATCCAATAGTGAGATTGGAGAGATTGTAAGGTTGCCAAGCACCCGTAAGCTTGGTGGAAAGGTTGCCAAGCACCCGGAAGCTTGGTGGACAACTTGTAAGAGGTCTTACAAGTAGTGGAACCTCAAGGAGTGCCTTGAGAGAGTGGACGTAGGCAAGGTTTGCCGAACCACTATAAAATATGGTGTAATCTCTCTAACTCTCCTCTATCCTTCAATTTAAGTGCTTAATTATCTGCTCTTATCATTGCAAGCATATTACTTGATTAGACTCCTACTCAGTTTTCCTTAATTGATTTTATTGTTTAAAGCCTAAGATAAGACCCCCTCTTAGAGCTTCAATTGGTATAAGAGCTAGGTCTCTAATTTTGTGGTGTAACAACTCTTAGAGGATCCTAAATCAATATGGAAAACATAGAGGGACAATCCACAAATAGGCCACCATACTTCTATGGTTCAAACTATACATATTGGAAGAATAGAATGGAAATATTTATAAAATCCATGGATTATGAAGCATGGATGGTTATTGAGGATGACCCAACTATTCCTACCAAAATTCATGAAGGAAAGGAAGTGCCTAAGGCTAAGAGTGAGCTCACCCGTATTGATTTGAAAAATTTGCAAGTCAATGCCAAAGCCAAAAATTTCTTATTTTGTGCCCTTAGCTCTGATGAATTTAATAGAATTTCAGCTTGTAAATCGGCTAAGGAAATATGGGAGAAGCTTGAGATAACTCATGAAAGAACTAGCCGAGTAAAGGAGTCTAAGATTAGCATGCTTGTTAATGATTATGAGTTATTTGCCATGAAGGATGATGAAGATATAAATGAGATGTTTATTCGCTTTACCAATATCATAAATGTTCTTGATTCTCTTGGTAAAAGCTATACTAATGATGAGATGGTAAGAAAGATTCTTAGATGCCTACCTAAGACATGGGATCCCAAGGTGACGGCAATCGAAGAAGCTAAGGATTTAACCAAGCTGTCCCTTGATGAGCTAATGGGTCCTCTCATGACATATGAGATGAACATGGAGAGGAGCAATGATGGAGAAAAGAAGAAAAAGAAAACCATTACTTTCAAGTCAACATACAAGGATTCATCCGACTCAAGCGATGAAGATGATGATGAGGAGATGCAAAAGATCACAAGGAGAATCCAACGAATCATCAAGAATCAAGGAAAGAAAAATTCCAAAAGTGAAAAAGGAAACTGCTCTTCTTACTTAAATAAAATTACTTGTTATAAGTATAGGAAGCCCGAACATTATATATCGGGTTATCCAAAGCTCAAGAAATTTTCAAAGAAGAAGAAGAAGGTCAAGGAAGAAAGTGACTCGAGCTCCACCTCCGAAGAAGAAGAAGAAGAAAAAGAAACTGCAAATCTTTGTTTAACTGCATTCGGAGTAAAAGAAAATGAAATTGACAAGTGGAGACACAAGGTATTTCAAGTAGGATAACAATTTGGTTAAAAAGGTAATGGAGGTATGTCTTAATTTTCGATATATGTCTCCTCCATTACATCTTCTTATTCCAATTTTTTTGTAATTTGATGTTTTAAAAATGGTTTAAGAAAGTCTTTTGTGTGAAAATTTGATTACTTTTTACAAATGATCATTTTGATTGAAAATCTTCATTTGGTATATTGTTTTGAGATGATTTTAAAACTTCTATTGTTTCTCTTAAAGAAATGTTTTTATTGTTTTAATTTGATTCTTCTTACCCCCTCTACCAAATCTTTTTGATAATGTCAAAGAGGGAGAGATATTGTGATATCAGTTTTTGAAATCTCTTAAAATCTTATATTCTACATACTTGAAACCTTTTGATGTTTAAAGGATTTGCTGGAGATTTCATGAGAATATAATTCATGCTCAAATATCATTTTTCTATACAAAGAGGTACATAGGTCATATTTTGCACTTTCATATCTTTTGACCTATAATCAGGCCTGATGTATCTTTTTAGTGATATATGACTTGCTGCCTCAGAGAAATTCACTTTAGATCATTTTTTTTTGAGGTAAATGGATGCATGAATTAAGAGGGAGCTTTCAAGGTTTTATCATCACAATTTAAAAGGTTGCCATCATCAAAAAGAGGGAGATTGTTAGCCCAGATATTGTTTTGATGATGTCAAGAAATGTTTGATGATAAAACAATGATTTAATATTATTATCCCTTAATTTGGAAAGCATTAAAATCATCTTTATATGAGTTACAGTCGATGCGACGGACGATGCATGGATCGACCGTGGGATATGGCTGTTGATGGAAGGATCGACTACGGAAGCTAAACATGGGAAAATAGACGACGGTCGATGTCACGGTCGATGTGACGGTCGACCGTGAGATGCAACGGTCGATCGGTGTATCGACCGTGGGAAGCCGTTTTCGCAACAGAGCCTCACAGACGATGCTACGGTCGATGCGACGGTCGACCGTGAGGCGTGACGGTCGATTGGTGGATCGACCGTGGCTCAAGGAAAGGCTGACGGACGATGTCACGGACGATGCGACGGTTGACCGTGAGCCCAGAAAAGAGCCGTTGCAGGAGAAAGAAATAGCCGTTGGGAGGCTATTTGGAGGGGTTGGAGGCTCAGCTATAAAAGAGAAAGTCTAGCAAACTTGCCAAGGATTTAGAGGGAGCTAAGGGATTATTGTGATAATATTCTAGCAAGTTTTATTCTCTTCAATAGTGAGCTAAACCTTTGTAAAACTACTTCAAGTGTGAAGTAGACCTTGAGAGAAATATCCAATAGTGAGATTGGAGAGATTGTAAAGTTGCCAAGCACCCGTAAGCTTGGTGGAAAGGTTGCCAAGCACCCGGAAGCTTGGTGGACAACTTGTAAGAGGTCTTGCAAGTAGTGGAACCTTAAGGAGTGCCTTGAGAGAGTGGACGTAGGCAAGGTTTGCCGAACCACTATAAAATAAGGTGCAATCTCTCTAACTCTCCTCTATCCTTCTATTTAAGTGCTTAATTATCTGCTCTTATCATTGCAAGCATATTACTTGATTAGACTCCTCCTACTCAGTTTTCCTTAATTGATTTTATTGTTTAAAGCCTAAGATAAGACCCCCTCTTAGAGCTTCACCCATAGACAATCACATGGCTCGAGTAAAAAGAGCCTTTGAAAGGAAATTTCCTAAAGCCACTGATGAGCAAATTGCTCAACACTGCTTTGATTATATGAAAAATCAAATCAATAATATGTTCCCTGGATCAGATAAGATATCTATTGGATCTGATGATCCTATGCAAGATGCTCAAGACCCTTATGATAGGGATGAACAAGAAGCCTTATGGGATCAGTTGATGGCAGGAAAAGTACAAGGAAAGAAGCCTCTAGCCAAAGACGCACCAACTACTAGTGGGGCATCCACTAGTTAAAGGAGACAAAAAGAATCCCCTTTTCTGGCCATAAGCAGGGAATAAAGGCCACTCAACCGACTGCATCTTTTCCAGCACACGTAGTGGCGGGCCTCACTTGCACATGGCAGACAAAGCATAGTGGAAATCCACTGGCCGACATGATATAAAGGGAAATATTCCCTTCTCAATTATTGTACCCTCTCAATTATTGTTCGATGCCAGATAGCATCTAGTAGCCTCTAAGGCATCCCCCCACCTCTATATAAGGGGAAGAACTCTTCCGAGTTAGACACACTGGTTTCCACCCTTCTCTTCTCTTGTAACCTTCCTACTACCATTGTAACCAAAAGCATTCAGCTTTGCTACATCTCTTCCGTAAGTCTCTTTAAATTCTGTCTTTAATTTAGAGATATTTTTTGGAAGTTATATCCAAAGGCTGGAACGTTGAAACGTTCAGTTCTACCTTCCGATCTCGTCAAATAGATCGGTTGAATCGAGCGCCAATCTCCTCTGGATATTGATTTCTAATCAATACCTCCCCCTTCCGCCTTCCTGATTCTAGTGGTATGCAGATATAATCGATTAGAAAGATATAAGCTTTAGGAAATGAGTTTTATATTTTTCTTTCATTATATATAATATATAAATAATATAGTATAATATATAAATAATATAGATATATTATATTATATTATATTATATATAAAATATTTTATTTATATATATATATATATTGAAAGTCATTAAAAAAATGATTGAAATTTTAAATTTTAAAGTTTTTAAGTGATATAGGGAATCTGTTGGTTGAACAAGTCAAAAAGTGATTTCCTATATTAGTGAATGACATAAGATCACTTTAAAGTAGGAATAGGGATAGGGAAGCTGCTAAGAATGCTCTAACCAAGGCACCGTGGCGGATATTCTCATAGGCATTGTCGTGAACTTTTTATAAATTGAACAGCATTTTTGTAAATAAGATGATTTAAGAGACAATTGCGTACATATAAGAGCTTTTAGGGAGATACATGTAATTGACTCCATAAACTATCCTACCTGCAAGCCGTGATGTTTAAAAAATAAATAAATAATGGAAAATCAAAAAATAAAGTATAAAAAAGAAAAAAGAAAAAGACTTGCGTAATGAGATTTATCAAAGATTTGGCCATTACTTATCACACCCTTTTATCATGGTTATAGAGGTAGTGTGGGATTTATGTACCCAAACAGGATTTAAAAATTTGGACTTTGTTTAATTGCTGCATGCAAATAGGTGGAGATCACTCAAAAACATGCAGTAGATCTACTGTTACTTCATCTACTGTGTTTCACTATGATCTCATCTTGTCCGGCCTGAAACATTTGAAAACAGATGGACTACTTACTTTGAAAGGCTCATCTCAGTTCTCAAGCCACCGAAGACAAAATAAGCCGCTATCTAACCAGGTTCAAGAAAGCATATTTCACAAGCGGCTCGTTTGGATTGAGGATTGGATTGTTTTATATTATATATAAAACAAAGTTATGTAAGTATCAAAATTAGTTACGTAAGATGAAAAATAAAATATTTATCAAAATTAGTTATGTAAAATTACAGATAAAATGTTTAAATGTATAAATGAGTTATGCATATTTATCCGATCTCCAAACGGCCCTAAAACTCTCCCCACCAAATAGACTTATGAGTGTGTAGCCACTTGCACTAGGAAACAAGCTCCTTGTGTACTGGAAGTCGAAACAATGATAGTGACAATGATAATATGTTGCTGCACCAAGGAACAAGCCTTCAACCATTTTAAGCACCAAATGCATGACAAACACGTCTGGGAAAGTACATAAGATCTGTCTAAACTCTAGCCTTCGGGCTTATATAGTAAAAAAAAACAGCACACATTAGTCATTGAGTTGGTTAAATGTCTATTTTTCTCCGAGAGTGTCATTTAAGCAAAATTCTATTGATGCTTAAACAAATTCTATTGAAAATGGTACCTGAGATGTCATTACGGATTTTTTTTTAATCATGCATAGTGCCTTACAAAATTGTCAGAACTAAAGAAAAATCTTTTCATTTACATCGCAATGGATACTACTATACAACTCTGACACAGTAATAATTGTGCAAATATCATAGTATGGTACCTTTCATAGTCTAGCAGCCACGCAAAGAGATCGATTAATTAAAAGGATATAGGTGGACAAGTATACCACAGACATAAATTCCATCTAAGAGACAACCAATTTATATGTCACATGTAGAGTGAGAAGACCAGGAAGGAAGGAACCTATGTTCAAATGAGAATATCAAAGCCAAGAAAGAACAGCGAAGAAGAAAGATTTTACTACTAATTAGTTACGAAAAAAAGTAAATCTCCATGCTTATCAAGCAGCGGCGGTCAACAGATAAGGGATGAAAACCTCTTGCAGTTCACCTAAATACTACAATCCACTATCAGAAGCAGAAATGACATGGTATGTCCAAAGAAGGCTCCATCCATCTTTCCTTTCAAATAAACCTAACCAATAATATAAGCATATCTTAAGTTTAATGCCACCTGAAAAGATGTATGAATGCGAAGAGGGTCATATGAATGAGAAAAGATAGAAGGATGTCAGATGTTATCGAGCCATAAATGCAAATTGAATGCTCAGCCTCAACATTAAGTATCAGGTTAAAAGAAAAACTAAAAAGTTCCTCATAATTCAGATTTCCGACAATAAAGGGTCCACAAATATGCTTCCTGATTAACAGCCAAAAAGCAGAGAAATAAAGTCTATGTATATTCACCAATATCTCTACTATTCCATGCACAACAAGTCACTGATGGCACCCATTTTGCCCTAACTTTGCCACTAGAATCAAACATGACACCCGCAGTAATCCAATATCGATTTTACCTTCCATTTAGAAAATCATAATGCATCATTGTAACCAGACCACTGGCAAATTATTCTATATAAAAAACACATGTTTAACAAGTGTAGCTACTGATTTAATCTTCCTAGTGGTATCTGATCATAAAATTTTTTACACGTCTTCCTCGAGCAGAATTTACCATTGCACATGAACAATATTACAAGCAGCATCAGCATTAAGCTAGCAGACTGGCGGAAAGAACTGCCCAATCCTCCACCATAAGTGCTCCATAACAAAACATTAGGTAAGCAGCAGGTGATTGCCAGGTACGCATGAATAGAACAAGAAGAACTAATTGATATACAATAAATTTACACCACAGATTCAAATGAAAAGAAAGAGCATGCTAGCATATACAACTGACCAAGATGTGCATGACAATATACTTCTCCAAAACTCCCAACAAAAGGAAGAAGTACCAATTACTCATGAAATAACTTATAACTTATATTGGTCTTGAACAAGTCATAAGACATTATCTGGTAAGGTTGCAAGAACAGCAACAAATGAATGAAGTCATAATACAACAGACACATCTCTCTCCTCACATTATTCATATACAAGCTCTTGAGCATTTCCAAACCCTGAGAGGCTTATATAAAACTCTAACCAAAAAGTTCGAGAACACTACATCTGTCCTAAAACAAACTCCTTCGAGATTGCAATTTCTCATACCCCGCAAAACAACATCATGATAACAAATCCACCAGGGACATAAAGGCGTCTACATCTGCTCATATATCCTACAGGTCAGACAACATTTCGAAATCATACCTCAACCTTGACTCCTCCACCACCACCCCCTCCTCATCGCCACTGCTGCCACCACCACCTGCCCTCCTCGCCTTCCAGCTCTCGTACTCCACATCATCTGTTGGCAACTCATACCGGCAGACAGGGCATGTGTTCCGGATAACAAGCCATGGCAAGATGCAATCACCATGGTAATGATGCGTGCAAGGCAGCTTCGTTGCCCTCTCCTCCGGAGAGATCCCATCCTTACAAACAGCGCACAATGTGTTGTTCTTCGCGACATCCTCTTCGGAAAGAAAGACGGTTGGGAGGTCCTTGACCACAGATTTGGCCGCCGGGGGAGTCCCCTTGATAGCCAAATCATTATCCGGGAATTGCCCAATTAAGACCTCATACTCCGAAGTATAAACATAGTCTTCATGATCATCGCCAATATAAGACTCCGCATCATCATGGTTCCTCCCTACCGACAAGAGGAACTCCCAATCAATGTTCGTCACCAATTCTTCTTGATTCCCCCCATTGTCGCCTCCGGACTCCTCGATTCTTTCATCAGCCCTCAACTCGTCAACCTCCTCCCACTCGAGCTCCTCAAGGGGATCATCTCTCCTGTCCTGCTCAATATGGAGGCAATCCCAACAAAGGGGAATCCCAGAATCAGCCGAGACCCGATCCCGACACACGGCGGCGTCGTGCTCGAAAACCTCGCCACCCAACTCAGAAACCTCGCGACCCAACGCCACGATCTGCTCGCCATCGTCGGAGCCCGAGTCGGATCCGAACCCAACAATCCGCAACCCGTCGGGATCCAACGGCCTCGCCCGGGAAAACTCAATGGAATCAGAGACGGAGCTCCTCCGCCCCAAGAAGAACTCGTCGGCGCCCCAATCGGATCCAGATCCCAGCATCACCTCCCGATCCTCCTGCACCTCGGATCCAGAACCGAATCCCATCGCTATTCTGAGGAAGTCTGACCCCATCTCCTCCGGGGGCTCGAAGATCCTCGAATCGTGGAAATCTAGGGCGTCGGGGAACGGATCGGGGTCCCCACACCGGAGGGCGAAGGGGTCTTCGTCATCTAGGGTTTCCGGCGGGTACTCTTCGAGGGAGAGGAGGAAGAGATCTGAGACCCCCGGCATGAATGGGGGGAGGAGAGAGAGAGGTGTGAACCGGAGAAGAGAGAGAGAGAGAGGCGTTCTATTTTGTGAAGCGCTGGCGGTGGATTTATTTGGGGAGGCGAAGGATTCGGTGGGTCACGTGCTTTTGCACGTGGGGGGATTTAAATAAACAAAAAAAACAAAATTGGGTTAAACGTCAGAACTTTTTAGTTTTAATGCTTCTGTTTTAATTTTGGGGAATTTAATTTAATAAGTTACTTAGTTTTTAGGTAATTACATAAATCTTTATATTGGGTTGTTGGGACAGGAGAGTTTAAGGTTGAGAGGTTGTTGACAAACAGTGATGTTTAGCAACACAAGTGTTCTTAAGAAGACTGATGAAGAGAGAAAGGAACGTTTGATAATAGAGGCATGATTCTTAATTAGTTGTATATATATAATCATGTAAACGTGAAGATTCATGAGAAAAATGTATGCATGATTCCATTTCCAACTGGAGAAAAAGGACTAGTGCTGACAAGTGACAACACATACGCTGTAATATCATATACTAGGTGTGGCCCGTGCAAATTGCACGGTTTTAAGTGGGAATAGAAGACAACGAACCCACAATACGTTTATAAATATAACTGAAAAACTGCGGGATGAATCCAATATCAAATTCATATATATCAAACGTATATAGTTAGATTAGATATCTAAATCAACCTTATAAGGAGCAATAATGGTTAACCTGTATTAATTCATATCCCCTAAGTTTCTTTATATATATTCTCTAAGTTTGCTTTATATAAACCTGCATTAATTCATATCAACCTAAGTTCTATTAATATTATCTTATATGCAACTAGTACTCACCTGTGCCCCTGACACAGTTTTTAGTTATTGTTAATATAAAATTTTAACAAACTCTCTGTAGTTTGTCTGATTAGATGGCTGTGTTGACCTGTAGGTGGTTCAGGGTTCGAAGGTTGGTCATAGCTTTTTGTTCACTGCCACCATAATTATATAAGTCTAACTTAGGGTATATAAAATAAATATAAATATAAGTCTTTGCATATTGCATAAGATAATATTAATAGAACTTAGGTTTATATGAATTAATGCAGCTTTATATAAAGCAAACTTAGAGAATATATATAAAGAAACTTATGGGATATGAATTAATGCAGGTTAACCGTTATTGCTCCTTATAAGGTTGATATGCAAATACTTATATTTATTTTATATACCCTAAGTTACACTTATAATATTTTATTTTATAGGCTATGTTTTATGGTGGCAGTGAACAAAAAACTATGACCAACCTTCGAACCCTGGACCACCTACGAGTCAACACAGCCGTCTAACCAGACAAACTACAGGGAGTTTGTTAAAATTTTATATTAACAATAACTAAAAACTGTGCCAGGAAGCACAGGTGAGTACTAGTCATATATAACACTTAATCTCTCTCTTGATTGACTAAGATATATATATATACTAGTACTCACCTGTGCCCTCCTTATAAGGTTGATAACTTTATGAAAACATACTAAATATCATAATATATCCCCTCTAAGACTAAGTGTGAATAATATCATTTCCTATAACCTCTGCTGTCTAATTACTAATTAGCCTTAAACATGATATATATATATATATATTTACATTACAAAATGACTAAGATGTCTTTGGACACTAAAATAGAAATTTAAAAAACACACATATAGGGACGCGCATAATAATTGTGCATAGTTTAAGCAATTTCACTTATATATTCACATTAAATTAAAACAAATTATATATGCGCCATAAAAGTAATCAATACACCCACATTACTCTATGGGGTCCGTATATACGCACCACCATAATCTATTAAGATCACCACAATTTTTTTAAAATACCGAAAATACATGTTCTTCATCTCTCGTGGTGATGGTGCTGGCCACCGGTGGCGGGGTAGCCGGGGTGGGCTGCGGTGATCGGCGAGGCCGAGCAGTGGAGGGCAAGAGAACGGGATCCGCCTTAGATCCAAACACAGGAATGAATCCGCTCATTCCCCATTCAAGCGGATTCGTCCCATTCCACTTATCCTAACAGGCCTTGAAATTAAATAGACCTCACAAATTACCTAAAATACGTGAAAGCATATATATGAAATAAATCAACCACACACAAGAAGGAAGACACACGATTTTTAACGTGGAAAAACCCTCATGGGAAAAAACCACGGGTCCACCGCAGGACCAGGCGAAATCAATCCACTAAAAAGCAAGACTACCGTGTACACAAGTTAACAAGACTTACTGTATTGACTCCTCAAATACACGCCGTCGTCCTCGCACTTGCTCGACTCCTCGAATCACGATCCGCAACTTTTTTTTCTTAATTGATCGCCTCCGTACGTACCTTTTCACGCCGCTTCCATACACCTCAATATCGTTGTCACCCACGTGACCTTCAAGAGTCGTAGCACCAAACGTTGCCCAGTCCTGCACTCTATCTTTTCACTTAATCATCTCCGTCACTTTTTCCATCATTAATGCCATGCTCATTAATGCACTCTCACTAATGCCCTCTCATTAATGCCACTCTTCTCCTTTTCCTTTCTCTGATCACCAAGCAGCCGAGTGTCGCCCTCCTCTTCTCTAGCGTATCAGCAAAGCAATGCCCTCATCTTCTTCCGCTCGCTGCCGCTCTTCTCTTTTTCTCCCTTAATTCCTCATTTTCACCGAGAGCACGTCACACCGCGGCCGCCGTCTCATCTTTCTCTTTTCCCTGTTTTTCCATGGCCACCTACATCAATTTTGCCATCCTCTCCATATGAGCAGCTAGGGCATCCTCCTTCAGCCGTCCGATCATCCTTTCTCTCAAGTTCCAATTCAACGACAGTGATTAACTTGATCCGATTAGTATGTAATTAATTCAAATTTATCTCAATTAGTATTGTATAAATCATAATACAAATTTAATTAATTTTAAAATTAAATCGATAAAATTGTCAATAAATATGAAATCTAGACATGATTCCTCACGGCCTGAAAACGATGTGAAGATGAGAGGACCCTTTACAGATGCTTCATCCCAAATTCGAGTGAAATGTGAGGCATTGACCCTATTTGGGTGTTGTAGCCATGTGGATAGCGCTTTTTTTTTTTTTGGCAAATCTACACCATTGAAGTATTGAACCTATGTGCATCATTGTGCCTTTCGCATTGTGGCCTTCGCTTCTCCTGTCTGCTATCTTTATGCTACCGGGACTTGTTTCGTTTCCCACATCTTGGGTACTGAAAACAGTCTTGTTCTAGCTCCAACTATGTTGAACTGCTTAAATCTTGAAGGGTGTTGCTATATCAGTGGCATGGCCAGATTGCAGAAAAGATCCTTCTCTAGTCAGATTTGATGCATTTAGAAAAGACTGAAGACCGGCCCTCCAAACAAATAGCTCATATAGGGTTTAATAAAAATGTTTTAAACCTGCCTCCTGGCAGGTTTAAAATCAATAGGTTTCTCAAGAATCAGTGTCGGTGGCTCTTTTCCACTATGTTTGTCCAAAACCACTTGTCATATCTTGGTGTATAATGCTGTCCCTGTTCTTGTCTCTTCTCCCTCACATGTACTCAAATGCTCAGCCCGCATGGTGTTATATTCATGTCTTTCACATGTTCCATATTGCATTGTCACTACGTGAGAATGATTGCTGGGTTTTTCCAGGTTTACTGGGCCGGTCGGCACAGCGTACAAATGTGATGCTAGTGGGTTACTCCCATTGTCTCTATGTCATCGAGCTCGAGGCTATGTGATGAAAACTCGCATGGAAAATAATGTCATCGAGCTCGAGGCTATGGGACTACATGTTGGTTGCAGCAAAGAGTTGGTCACGTGTTGAACATGAGCTTCGGAGGATTTAATGAAGAGATTGAGCTAAGACTCGGAGGCCTCGATGCATGATCGGGTGGAGGTCCTTGAGGCTACACATTAAGTGACATGGATCCTTAGCCGTTGGATGAACTCTACGGCGTGATCAAACGACTCAGCCCTTTCTTCCCTCAAAGAATACTGGAGACCTTCCTCGACGCCCCTTCGATCTCGATCCAGCCTTGTTCGCCAGGATCCAGCCTCGATCGGGCCTTGGTTCGTCGTTATCCACCTCCAGTGAACGCCACCGTTCCGGCTCCCCTGCTACCGTCCAGATCTCCTCTGCTTCGCCGGGGTCGTCGAGGGCGCCGAGGGTTCCAAGGTCGGTCTTCGCCAAGGTTGTGCATCTCCGGGGTCGCCGAGGTCAGGCTTCTCCGAGGCCGTCGAGTACGCCGAGGTCGGGCTTCCCCGAGGTTGCCGAGGTCGGGCTTCTCCGAGGTCGCCGAGTACATCAAGGGTCGGAGCCTCACCTCGAAAATCGAGGCCGTAGTCGCCGAGGATGTTAGGGTCACCAAGGTCCTGCTTCTTCGACGCCCCATTCCGGCCCCTCTACTTTGCTATCAGCCTCCCCTGCTTCGTTGAGGTCATCGAGGGGCGGCCTTGGATGTCGGAGTCGAGGTCGACGGAGCTTCTGATATCGAGGCCGAGGTCGCCGAGGTCGGGTTTCCCCGGGGTCACCGAGTATGCCAAGGGTCGGAGGTGTACCCCGGATGTCGGAGTCGAGGTCATCGGAGCTTCACTTCTGATATCGAGGCCGAGGTCATCGAGAACTCCAACGTCGCCGAGGTAGGGCTCCTCCGGGGTTGCCGATGTCGTCGAGGACTCAGAGGTTGCAGAGGTCGCTGGGGTCGGAGCTGTCGAGGCCGAGGTCATCGAGATCGCTGGGGTCGGATGTTGAAGCCGAGGTTGTCGAGTACGTCGGGCTTCTCCGAGGCTGTTGAGGTCGGATGTTGAGGCTGAGGTCGTCGAAGACTCCGAGGTCGGGCTCTGTTCGAATGCCGACGGGTACCGCTCCGCCCAGCTCTCGCGAGTTGCAGCGCCGTCAGCGTTCCTTTCTTCTCCTTCGCCATGGCCTCCTCACCTTCTCCTTTGTTCTCGTAGTCGAGCTCCACCAACGTCGTCGTCCTTCTCGCCATCGACCTCGCCATGGCCTTCATTGCCGCCGTGAACGCCTTGTACTTCTAGCGCATCGTCTCCACCAACGTCGTTGTCACCGCCAAGATGCCCACGCTGCCCTGGATAAGGTGGTTCGCCACCTCCCAGCAACACAGGAATGCCCCCCAGGCGTTGATTTGGAAGGTGTGATCCCATTCCTCTACGGTGGTGGTGGCGCTCGGGGATTACTTGGGGTCGAGGACGCCGGTGTTGTGGGCGAGAATGTGGGGCTTTGATGTCGAAGAGCTCCGCCGAAGAGAGATTTGATGCCCAAGGGATCGAGAACGTCGGTGCGTACGGGTTGGTGAGGCGTGACCTTGCTAGCCACTGGTGTGGTGGGATGCGATGACCACATCTTGCCCCCCGGGTCGAACGGAAACTTCTCCGTGACCATTGGGCTAGCTATCCAATCGATGCAGGTACGTTTGGAGCCGACGTAGTCATCAATATTGTCGATGTAATCATCATCCTCGTCGACGCCGCCATTGTGAGGCCCGCTGGGTCTACCGTGGGACAAGATGCCTGCGCCTGGAGGGCGAGGCTGAGTCTAGTAGCTGGGTAAGCAATCCCACAACGCCTGGGGTATGGTCCGGGGTTTGATATATGTATATAGTAAGCCCTTAATAGACACATCGCGTTTTAAAGCCGTGCTGGCAGTGATCCGCAGAAAAACTCCAGTGTTAAGCGTGCTTGGGCTGGAGTAGATTTGGGAGGGGTGACCTCCCGGGAAGTCCGATCGATCGGTGGGTTTATCGATCGATCGGCTGCGGTGAGCCAAAAGCGGACAATATTGTGTCAGGTGTGGCACTCGGGTGGATCCTGGTCGGACCGGGAGCCCGCGGGCCGGGGCCCAATGGAGGGCCGGGGTGTTACAGCCATCATCCTCGTCGACGCCGCCGTCGTCGAAGTCATCGATGTCAAGGGAGATATTGTCGTTGTCACCGGTGACAACGCCACTTTTGTCGACGTCGTTGATGGTGCTGTCGTCTCCAACATTGTCGATGCTACCATTGTCGACACCATTGATGGATGCATTTTTGGTTTGCTGCCCCCCGAGCTCGAGATGATCCTCTATCACAAGTTTTGGATCTGCTTCCATGATGATGACCATCTCCTCTGTTGACTGTGGTGGCTCCTCCGGGACGAGCAACTCTATTTGGGTTATGGTTACTGCTTGAGAAATTTGGTCAGAGAGGTTTTGCTGAGCTTTTATCAGCTTCAATCGTCGTTGGGAATGATAGGTCGCGGCCATTAATTCAAGCTGATTTGTTACCTTTCTGATTCCTTCCAGGGCGTCCTTCCAAATTTCCTCCAGTTCCTTATCTTGAGGGTGGGGTGCATCGCTACCTAAGGTCTCCGAGGCTAATGGTAAATCCATCGGATTTTGAGAGGACGAACCGTCTGGTTCATATCGATCCTGAGGATCAATGATGGTAGACTTAAGTGGCATTTTTGGCCTCCCACTGTGGTCGCCAAATTGTTACCTGAAAAAAACAAGGGAACATGAAAAAAACGCCGACGACGGGCGCGTGGTCGCCATGCACTTGAGGCGTGCCAACCGTTGCGCAGGGATGGGATCAAAAGGGTGGTGGATTCTGCCGTGCCTCAACTAAGAGGACTTTTGGGATTCTAGCTCTAAGTCTACGTTATGAATATGGCTACTCCTATGGATGGTCGGAGGTTACTCCTACTCCTAGGCGGGTTAATGGCTACTCCTAGGTAGAAAGAGGACTGTTACACTACTCCTAGGTAGAAGAAGAACCGACTATGCTACTCTAGGTAGAAGATGAATGGTACACTACTCTAGGTAGAAGATGAACAGTAGGAAAAAATAAGAAGCATTCATTGATAGATGTGTTCGGGTCCCTTTTCTTTCTTCTACAAGACATTTATACAAATTGCTCAAGAGCAACTTCCCATGATCTCTAATGGTTAGCCCATGATTTGGTGGTTGTAGCCCATTTTGCTCCCCATGATCTCCATGATTGCCGACGGTTGCTCTCCACGTCGCCCACCATTAACTCCTATTATTGCTCCATCCCGATTGAGACCCTCTCGGTGTTGATTTTGACCTTCTCCTTTGACCCTCGGAATATGCCAAATTTTGGCGGTAACACTCTATAGTCGGCATTGGCATTGGCACATAGTTGTGCCTTGGTATCAACCAGCAAGGGCCGGTGCAGTACTAGATTAGTTGAATCTCGCTGTGCAGGTATTTGTGCTGAAATTTCACGATACATTACTTGTTTCTATATTCTTACTCCAATCTGTAGACACATCAGGCCTTGTTCCACATTATCTACTGATCCTTCTGAGGGCGTGAATGAAGCTGATAAGTTGGAGAATGAAGAGCATCGACCTGATTATGATGATTACCTCACACCGGCTGAAAGGTGGTACATAGAACAGAAGGTCAGAAGCAGAACATCAAGCTTCGTCGGAGTGCCAAAACTGCCAACAAATCCCATCGCGACAGGATCCAGGACTTCAACCAGTATTTAGCTAATATGAGCGAGCATTATGACATACCTAAAGTTGGTCCTGGTTAATTTGGAAGCAATTCTACCTGCAAGCCGATTGGCTTTCTTATCTAACATCTGGTACTAAAGTTTTGTTGAATAGATTCTGAATGTATGGTGGATCCGAGTATATACTACTCTGGGAATTTCCATGTATCATGCCCAGGAAAGAATTCCTGCTTTGGAAAATTCACAGATGAGTTCATAGTTATAGATGAGTTCTTATTCTTATGCGTCTTCTTGGAAAATTCACAGAATTTGGTTGTCTGAACCATTGAGATGCTAACCATCCTCTTTTATCATGATTAAGTAAAATGTCGTGAGCAGAAAGTTCTAGTTGTTGGGGAATCTGAGGGGTCCCGGTGATGTCGGAGATACGCCAGATAAATACGGGGATGTCGCAGCGGAAGAGAAACAACCAAACCACGAAGAAAAAGAAAAAGTGGAGACAATGATTTACGTGGAAAAACCTACCAGTAACAACTGGAAGGAAAAAAACCACGGACAGCAGAGGAAATCTTCACTATGAAAGAGAGATTACAAAGCCCAAATCCTAGCAGAGACAAAGAGATCTTTCTCTAAGGTTGCCTACTCTCACACCTCTCACAATCCTCTCAATAACATCTCTACCACGCAAAAAGCACTCTATTTATAGCCTCTAATGAATACAAATCCAGATTAGATCTGAGCCGTCGGATTTGTCCATCCAGGAGAGAAAGATCGATCCCACTCAAGGGAAGGATCGATCCTTGTATGCACGAGATCGATGAATTTCAAAATCCCGAATAAGATCGATCCTACTATATAGGAGCGATCGATCCGTCCCACAAAATCTCAGCATCCCGAAGAAGAATCGATTCAACCTTGATCTTTACAAACGGGTGCCCTCTGTCTCTTTTGTTTTCAACGTAGGATTGATCCCTCTTTAAGAGACGGATCGATCCGCTGATAAATTGCAAAGAGCGACCGATCCTTCTCTTAAAGATGGATCGATCCTACTGCTGCTGCCGTCATCTCATGGGAGGAAAAATCAACACTAGTTGTTCACCTAATCAAGAGATCTGGTTTAGGCTGTTCATTCATCATTACATGGTGTTTTAAACTTTTAATCTCAGATTTCAATTCTTCCATGTTTTACAGGAAGAGGTTTTATGAAATAATTCTCTGTTTTCAGGGGCTTCGATGATATTGTCTAAAACTTTAGGGGTTTTTATCATAAGGGTATCTTTTCAGGGGTTTTATGATATTAACCCAACAATACGATGCAATATAAAATCACTACTTTTCATTAGCTTAAATCTCCTGACAATTGGCGATGTAGAAAAAATAAGCTAGAGAGACTGGCATTGCTCAGAACCAGCTTGTACCCTTCAATCAGATCTACCATTATATATGATCCAGCATGTCAAAATTTGGATCCATACCGATCAAAGCTTATTCAATTCAATCAGCACACATGTGATTCTTTTTCAACTCTATATGCAGGTTAAATCCGTGAACACACTTCCATCAACCATATATGCACTATTTCCTCCTTCCTCCTTCCTCCTTCCTCCTTCCCTCATTGCAATCTTATTATAGTATAAACTATGGACACACCCCTCACTGAAATAAAGATGAAAGATTTGAGATCTCTCAATGCGAATTTAATGGGCTCTGATGGATTCCAATGACCAGAATCGAAGTAGAAAGTCTTCTTTCATGAGATTGCAGAGCTGGATTCCAGCCCATAAAAATAAGGACCCAACTGAGAGATTGGCACACCAACCATGTGTATTGGATGTTGATGGAAGTGACGTCCTTTGACAACAAGGGAGAATGCTGTGTACTTTGAGAAGGACCATTCTAAAGCTCTCAATTTGTTAAGAGACACATCTACTAAGAAAGGAGCATTCCTTGAAGCCCGGAGTTCATGGCTGCCAACCTAAGGATGTGGACCGTTAGCCAACCAACCGGCCCGGCCGGCCGGCACGTCGATCGACCTGCCGACAGTGATGATACCATTCTTTCATCATACTCTGTGAAGACTGCGGCCAGCCCTCTCGCTCTCGCCGGAGGATCATGTTAGAAATTATAATCAATTTTTATTTTAAAGATTCAAAAATCGTTTTAACCGTTTCTTTAAGTGAGTGTTTAAAACTGATTCTATTTTAGACCGTTAGATCTGATTAAGCACGTTTTGATGAGAAGAAGCATTCTGTAGGATAGCAACTTATCGTGATCTATTAATAACCTTTTGATTGGTGCGGTTTTTCTCTCTCTCACCGATCTTATGTTTATGCTCTCTTCTCTCGCTTCTCAAACGGAATCTATTTTCTCTTTCTTGGGCATTGAAAGAAGATTGCTCATCCTCGTTTCGGATCGTGCACTTCAACGAAGTCCTAATCTGGGTTTGTTTTATCGCCATATGAAGATCGTCATTAATCTTGCATGAAAGAGGTGACTAATCGTATAGGGATAGCATCCAACGTGACTTAGGGCAGGAATTTATTTGCTTTAGTCTTATCTTGATCTTAATTTCTTAATTTGGTTTTAATCATAATTCAGATTTCCTATCATAAAGATTTTGTTATATTTCTGTCATAACCTACTTTTCTAGACGAATGGTTTATAATTTCTCTAATATATCATAGGTCTTGTAGAATGAAGATGGTGTCGGACTCGACTTGTTAATTTTTTAGAGCCTTGTGACCCGTCCGTTAACCTGTAAATTTATCAACATATTAACGGGTCAACATGTTAACATGTACATATAACTTATTAACATGTTATTAGTATCACATGATTAAATATAAAAGTTTTAAAGTACAATCTAAATGAATTTGAAAATTAGAGAGAGACAGAGCCAGAGAGAGACCCAGGGTTAGTACTTAGTGTCTTAGACTTTCGTGGTTACAGTTCCAAATTTCTGATGTAAGTTTCAAGTTTCAACTAACTTGAAAATTAATTAGATCTTAAATCACCTTAAATCACCGCCCCAAGGGAAAGACCAATGATCACATGTTATGTTATGGCATTACTTTATTTACGTTTAACATGTTATGTATTGTAATTACATGAGTGACATTATTATTATTATTATTATTATTATATTTATTATTATTATATATATACACACTTGTAAATAGTCTTTATTCTAAACAGGTAAAACGGGTTACCCGTTAAGCAAAGACTTAAACACCCATTATCCGACCCGGTATTATTGTAAGGTCCGTTTACGACTGCCTTTATGACCCGTCTGTTAAGGTTCAGATCAAAACGGGTTACCCGACCCCCATTGTACATCCCTACCCATAGGTCTGAACATGAGGTGACGTATTAGACTATAAATATATTAACATTTCAATTGGGAATGATTAGTGGTCCTGCTTTGACTCAGCCAAGATTTTAATGAATTGTGTTCTCTCAAGTGATTACGTACTAGAGTTGCGAAAAACAATTTGACGTAGAAGAATAGATTTCTAAAGAAAATAAGAGTGGAGCTCCGAAAGCGAAATATATACATTATATATTACTATCCTTGCACGTAAAAACTTCCATTAAGATCCTTCATAATGTCAATCCCTACTTCCTTTTGAAAACAACTTTTATTAAGAATCACTCTTATTAAAGTTCCATTCTATGCATTTAAAAGTACATGAACAAGTATTAAACATGCATGCAAGTGACCAAGCATGTCACCATTTCTATTTCCTAAAATTTTCCATGGATCACAATCTCCATAGATGCACTCAACCAACTTATTTTAGCCAAAGTGTGCAAAACGTGCACAATGGGGATGATGGGCTTAGTTAGTTTCCCCCCCTCTTTAAGAGAGAAGACCCATCCTATCAATTTAAAGCTTGTGGAAGTGCTTCCTTTAATTGGATCCTCTAGAGATCAGCTCTCTATAATATAGAAGCGAGGCATATGAGATGTGGCTGAAATGCTTCATTTGATATAAAATTCATGGGTTTGGAAAGTAATGGTCTAGCTTATGTTCTATAGGTGGCATATTAGGTATATAGTGTGATGTTTTTAATTGGTTTTTGATTTGGTGTGATTAATTAATTTAACAACGTACTTTGGACTTAAGACTAAATTTCTGATTTCAAGTAGAACATTGACCAGTGAGGTCACCTCTCTAGAGAGCAAAATTTAATGAGTTGAGTTGGACATGAGTTGGACATGAGTTGGCTGTTGAGAAGAATCAAAGTTACGTATGATAGAGTTATACAGTAGCGACTTGCGAGAGAGAGAGAGAGAGAGAGAGAGAGAGAGAGAGATATGGGTGGATTGTGTTTACTGGTCAAAGGCAAACATTATTGACATGGTCCAACGGTATAGGCTTGTACAGTTCAGCTTTAACGGATCCAGATTCGAAACTCCGAAACATATCAGGTATTAGCACCTGCCGATCCGAAACTAGGCCGAAACAATCGAAATCAATGAAAAGTATATGGTTTTGGTTCGAAGTTTCCCTTGCAACTTTAGACTCTTTTCATCATGTATCCCATTTTGTTAACCAACCTCCGGTTAATAAAATTGTTGGAACAGTTTGGTATCTAGACATTTTTATTCCCCGTTTTAGTATCTAGCGTTTCAATACCATACGATTATGATTCAGTAGACCAACTCCGTCAGAATGGTTGATGAAAAACTGGCTATGTGACCAGTCATTTAACATCCTAAACCATCACGACCATCTTCACACTGGGTTGGGGTTTGGGACCACTCCACGGGACCAATGCGGGGAAAATTTAAGGGTTTGAGACCACACCGTGCATAGATTCGGGCTGATCAGAGTGTAATCAGAGTTTCCACCGTCGGTTGGACCGTCAGGTGTCATTTGGTAAGCATACATTACCTACATTCATGTATTTTCATCTCCTTATTGAGTTGTCACAAGTGATTTTGATTCCTCTAATGGAATATTATTAGTATCGATGATATGGATATGAATTTTGAAGGCCATCGTTGTGCTGTTTAATCGGTTTTGAATCATCTAATCAAGCTTTTGCATGAATGTTTAGATGGTAGGTCCTTGTTTTGCATTTGATATTCCTTAGATTGGGGGGTTGTCAATGTGATATGCATTATTCATGTAATGGAATTTTTTTAGGGTCAATGATATGGATATGGATATGGATTTTGTGGACCGTCGTTGTGTTGTTTAATTGGTTTTGAGTCCTCTAATTGAGCTTTTGCATGAATGTTTAGATGATAGGCCCCTATTTTGCATTTGATATTCCTCATGTTGGGGGTTCTCAATGTGATGTGTATTGTATAATCCATGTTCTTAATGTCGTATGCATTGTATAAATTGGGGCTATTCCTTAAATTGTTGAGTTGTTTAATCCATGCATTGTAAAACTATGTGATGTGTAGTCCTTATGCAGAATATGAGTGAGTTTTAATGGTTCTCCACCACGGTGGATATTTCCAACACTCACTAAAGTTTGGTTACATAGGGGGGAGGTGGATGTCAATGGTGTTCCCTGCAACCATGCAGTTTCTTGCATATTTGACAGGATGAAAGAGGTTGAAGACTTTGTGAGTCCATGGCACACAGCTGACATGTACAGACAATGTTATAGGGAATACATTAGACCAACCAATGGTCCAATGTTATGGCTTAGGGCAGTAGGGGATCCTATTTTGCCTCCTCCCTATAGGAAACAGCCTGGCATGCCAAAGAAGATTAGGAAGAAGCAGCATGATGAACCATCAAGCTGCACAAAGCTGAAGAGAAGAAACACTTATATCACATGCACAAATTGTTGGGACTAAGGCCATAATAAGAGGTATTGTAGGAAGCCTTCAAAACCTAAGCCAATACTCAACGCAGTAGGCAGTCAAGCACCATGCATCAAAATCAGGAGGAGAATGTAGTGGCCAATCAAGCACCAATGGGAGCACATAGAGAGGCACAAGAAGGGGCATTGATATGGACACTGGCATGATGAACCATCAAGATGCACAAAGCTGAAGAGAAGAAACACTTATGTCAGATGCACAAATTGTTGGGACTGGGGCCATAATAAGAGGTATTGCAAGAGGTCTCCAAGACCTAAGCCAATACCCAACACAGCAGGCAGTCAAGTACTATGCATCAGATCAGGAGGAGAATGTAGTGGCCAATCAAGCACCAATATGGGCACAGGGAGAGACATAAGAAGGGGCACAGATATGGACACTGGCATGGGCACATTAAGCACAAGTGCAGCATATACTGAGGCAGCAAATATCAACACATCAACTACAATTTCAGTTATGGGTGGTGTGATGAAAGGAAGAGGAGGGGGATGCACTGGTAAGATTCCTCCAGTTAGGGGAAGAGGAAGAGGTTCTCCAAGGATTGCTTCAATAGCTGCTATAAGCACACAAGCTCGTGATGCAAGTAACTAATCAGCTTAGTACTATTGTGTCTTAGCATAATTTTATAATTGATTGTCATCGATCCTATAATGTGTGGGTTGTATATGCTCTCAGATTAGTACTATTGTGTCTTAGCATAATTTTTGTAATTGATTGTACACACATGTTTTAGCATAATTTTGTAATCGATGAACCTTCAATCCTATAATGTTTAGGTTATATATGCTCCTTGACCAAGCCAGATGTTTGGCTCATAGGGCTCACAACCCAGTCAAACAGAGAGTAGCCAACTACCAAGGATCCAATTGCTAATACCAAGCCAAGGCCAGTGCCAATGCCAATCTCAATTCATAGACAAGTGGTCTGGATGATGGGAGGGTCAAGCAATCATCAGAATCAAGGAGGGTCAAGTGGTGAGGGTGGCCATAGATGGAGGAGTGTGAGGAATAGAAGCTTGAGAAACTCATTTTTGTGAATGAAAATTCATTTGTGTCAGAAGCTGGAAATGTAACAGCTTATGATACAACTTATAATGTTATGCAACTTGACATTATGCAATTTGACTGAGTATTTTGGATTGGAATGTTATGTATCATGCAATCAAGCACCATGATACAGCTTATAATGTTGTAACAGCTTGTGATGTAAATTGATTGAATATTTTGGATTGGAATGTAGCAGCTTATGAAAGCTATATACACATAATGTTGAAAACACACAAGCTCATGATGTAATTGTGGATTGGAATGAGACATGATGCAACTGTGGATTATGCTGTAAACAAACATGTCTTATGTATGATGTCATTTTGTACAAACATAGTACCTTTGATGCAAACATGTCATAAGAGGGAACATTCATGTCAATTCAATAAATACAAACATTCAGTTATAACAAAAACCACCTCCTCCACCATGAACATTCAGATACAACAAAAACCAACATCCCAATATTGATGTCCTATATAGCAACCACATACATGTGCCAGTCATATAACCCAATTACAAGTCCATTGCACACCTTAAGACCTGTGATTGTAATGCAGTACAGTAAACACAAATGGCCAGGTCAATATCAATCTTGTATGGCATGGCCTTGAGTTTCAGTTCATGGTTTTGTAGCTCCAACCGGGCCACTATCACATCTCTCTCATCCACTAACCTTGTCCCAGTACTTAAATCTGCTTTCTTTGCCATCTCACAATCCACCCCGATTGCAGATTTCTTCGTCATAACATATGAAGTAGTTGCAACCACCATGCTCCTGTAGAAGCCAACACAAGAGGTAGTTACGACATTGTTAAACAGGGCAACGAGAATGAACTAAAAGGATCTTACCCGTGGTGTTGCACAGCGCAGGAACCTTTTACCGGGGTTCTATTATGTCCGAGAAGTCCATAATCGGGCCTTCATACTACACCAAGAATAGTAGATCCTATCCACCCTCCTCGAGGTTAAGCTTGATCCGGTGTTGAGTTGTGGATTCCTGGTCGATCCTTACCCCCTCGACATGGTGTCGTCCGATAGCTGTGGTCAATTTAGTAAGAAATCGACCGGCGAGGTCCTCATCTTCTCTGCCCCTCTGCTATAAACCTTAACCCCCTTCTCATGGCCATTAAATAGGTGTAGGAGGCAAGAGTACTGGTCCAAAACTGCTTCAGTGCGCGGGAACAATGTCAAAACCGGTTATGTGACTGGTCTACCGTCATCTTTCTATAACGCCGTCGAGTGGAGGTACCACAAAAGGTGCCAATTTTTAGTAGCAGAGTCTACTAAAACGAGAGAAAAAATGTCTACCTATCAAATTATCCCAACTTGAATTTTCTATATACTAAAAGTGTATTTAAGCCAAAAAATAAATAAAAACTCGAATGAGAAAAGTCGATAATATCCTTAGTTTTGAATCTAAAACTTTTGCAATATAGAACCAAATCTAGTAAAATATTATTCCATTAAATATATTTGAAGCATACGAGTAAAACCATCACAAAGCATGATTAATTATTAGTAAAGTACATTATCATGGTATGCTACTAACAACATCATTAGGAATATTGGGACATACTCAGATGAACCCTAAACTTGGAGGACGGAAATTATATTTCAACTATATATATATTCTATCATGAAATGGGACATTTAGGACCTTTGGATGATGAAACACGCATCATAACTAATTTTCGAGAACCTTCTTTTAAGAGGTTTCTACTCTTCAGTAGTTACACCAAAAAGAAAAAGAAAAAAAGAAAAAACAACAACAAGATCACTCATGGAAACCAATGTCTTAGGTTTACTTGAGAGCAAGGACAGGAATTTGCTCCCAATCCAAGAGAAGTGTTCTCAGATCCACACATCTCACTTAAAGGAGGAGGAACCTTTATAACTAAAAGTAAGTTCTAAGAATTGGCTAGCTTTTGTGGAAAAGTGTGAAGAAAGATGTCACCAAAAGCAATGTTGGAGCAATCATTGGATCTTATTTCATCATGTTCTATGCTAATTATGTTTTAAGTCCTAAGTAAACCACGACCTAATTATGTGATCCCATTAGATAAATCCCTCTCTTAATCTATCTACAGTTTATGGTATCGTGGACCAGCATACCTAATATATATTTCTTAGATCACTACTAATCATTAATAGGGTCGGTCCTAATTAAATTAGAGATATAATTAAGCTACATCACTAATCTCTATGCACTTTTTTTTTTTTAACTTTTAACGAGGTTTGCAGTTTGGACTTTTGTGTAGGAATAAGAATTAAAATACTAATAATATACATTAGAGAATTAAACGCAATAGGCAATACCGTACGTTGTAGTGTTGGTTAAACATGTAATCAATATCTATATATATATATATAATGTGGGAAGTGCTCTTAAGAAATATTTTTAGAATTGTTTATTCTATGTCGGCGAGGAACGCTTATTAAGAAATGATTTTGAAAAGGATAGTCATGAGATTTTTTCTTTTTTTCTTTTCAAAGGTCTATGGCACCTTCAAATCATTTCGTCTCTCGTCCATACGGGTGCCAATTCAGGTTCACGGGTCGGGTCAAGCACCTATATTCCGACCCATATGTCCAATCTGAACTTGACCCGTTTAATAAACGGGTCAGATTTATAAACCCAAACTCGACCTATTTATAAACGAGTCAATCCGACCCAACCCGACTAACCCGTTTATGTATAACCAAAAGAAAATTACAATGAATGCAGGGAGAAAGGGAGCTCATCGGCGATGGTGACCGCGAGCAGCTGCGGGCACTTGGAAGGTGGATCGCGCCTGGGGGGTGGCCAGGAGGAGTTGCAGTCGCCCGGTGGCCAGATCTGGTGGGCGGACGGTGCTGGGAGGCGTTGGGTGCTGGATCCAATGGAAGAGCGGAGGATGGATGAGGTCGAAGCGGCGTTAGAATGGGAAGAGGGGCCGCGAGTGGCCGAGATCAATGTCGCCATCTACCCCTTCACCTCCATCTTCCTCATCGGCTACTGCTTCCTCCCATTCTTCTCCCTCTTCTCCGGCTTCTTCATCGTCCGATAGACTCTGTCGAATGGAGGTTGGGAAGGGAGATGCCGGTGGACTTCGGAGAAGGGCTGGGAGGGGAGGAGATCAATGGGGGGCGGAGGCCGCAGAGTACCAGGGGGAGATCGCGAGGAGAGGGGGAGATCGGGGAGATCGCCGCAAGGGGAGGGGGAGAGGGGGGGATCCAGGAGATCGGGAGAGGGTGAGATCAGGAAGAGGGGGAGAGGAGGAGAGAGGGGGAGACAGGAGGAGATCGGTGGGAGAGGGGAGGTGAGTGATGAGTAAACAGTTAAACGGTTGACCCACAGGTTAGGCGAGTCAACCCGATCCAATCAAATTATTCATGGGTCATAAATTGGTCGATCCGTTTACGGCCCGTTTACGACCCGAATCCGATTACATCAAACCCAAACCCGTTTATCTCGAGTCAGGTCAGATCGGGTTCACGAATCATGACCCGAATTGCCACCCCTACTTGTCGTCCATTAATGAAGCCCAATAATTATATGTCTACTCTAAACTTAAACTTCCCCGTATTCTAATTTAAGTCAAATCACTCCAATTAAAGGGGAACATATGACTTAAATTTTCCATCAACTTGATTGAGTTTAAAAATGAATTAATGCACAATAGACACAAATAATGTCTCTTATGCACCACTATGAGTGATTTTCAAGTCACTAGAGCCTTCTTCCACGCTATGCATTGTATTAATTTTTTTTTAAAAAACTCTCATTAGTCAGTATGAGAATATTATTTAATTTAAACATATAGATTCACTCTTTACAGTTGGATTAAATTTTTGGGGCAATTGGTGATTTAAAATGGTAGGAGCAAAGACCCTGAGTTCTAAAAATCACTCCAATTAAGGAGAATATTAATTTTCCATCAACTTGATTGAGTTTAAGGATGAATTAGTGCACAAAAGACACAAATAATTGGTCTCTCATCAATCACTCTGAGTAATTCTAAAGTCACTAGAGCCTTCTTCTATGCATTGTTTTAACTTAAAAAAAGCTCTCATTAGTCAGTATGAGAATATAATTCAAATATATAAATTCACTCATTACCACTAGATTAAGTTTTTAGGGCAATTGGTAGGTATTGGAGCAAAGATCACAAATTCAAAAAATTTCCTTCTCTAAGTTCAATATTCATGCATTAGGACTAATTCTACAATAGAAAACAAACATAATCATGTACATTAATTATGAGATGTAAACATTACCCCTCAAAAAATATTTTAGCTTTTAATCAAGCTATATCTAGGTGGAATATGTAAAAATACATGCTCAATAAAGCTTACTTCTAAATAAATAATCTGAAAGTAACATCTAGAAAACTATAGCATGCATCTTAAAACACAATTATGCTAAACAAGCATGCAAATGCCTTTTGTGGGAAACCTAATGAAAGCAAAAGAAGGGTAGACATGGTTTCACTCATGGATGGCACCCAAAGTGGTCTAATAAGGACTCAAAAGATCCCAAATCCTCATCCTACATGCTTGTTTGCTTTAGAAGAGTTCTATTACTATAATTTTCACCCTTTCACCAAAAGCAGTGCCATGCCAACTAATCTCATGCACATTTACATATATATATAAAGCATTGCATCTTTTTGTCCACCAATCTCACTTAACCCATCCACAGGCCCTCCATAGTTTATAACCATATATTGAGACACTTGGAAAGTGCTCATTGGTTAGGACAAAGCCTTTCGAGTTTTTAAGTGTTTGAAGGAGTTGCTAAGGAACCCATCCAACTTTTCCATTGTTTTCTACTTTGGAGCTTAAGACTCTCATAAAAAAGGTTAAGTCACCTTTTACTAAAGGAAAAGCTTGTAGGGGACTTCTTATATATGTAGAAGTGAGTCATATACACAAATATTTTTTTCTATGACATTGCCATTATCATAAAATATTATTAAGATTTGATAAAGTAAAGTGAAGGGTGACTTAATAATATCATGCTTAATTAAGCCTAAGTGAGTTCGAGACCCGAGGCAGGCCAATACTAATTTTATATGTGAAAGTGAGTAGAATCAAGTCATATTCATTTATTAGGTAAATATTATGCCTAGAGGCATCTTGGATGGCAAAAACTAATATTGTTTCTGTAATTCTATGTTTTTTTTTGAAGGTTCCAAAGATTTCATTTAATAATTTTGACTTCATGGCATCTTCGATATTATTCTTTAATTCCTCTTTTGCAATGCATTAAAAGTCATTGTTTTTGAGGAGCTATTAGTTTTAAAATCATTAAAAATAGGTGAAAATAAGTGTTCAAAACTTGCAACCAAATTTCAAATAAACCCTCCAATTTGGCATATTATTAGAAAATGGCCTAGTTGGCTAGTTTTATAAGAAGAAGACAGCACACCAATGTCTTCAGTGTGGCGCCTCACACGGTTCCTGGTTCATAAATCTCGGTGTTATTATCGTATCGTATCGCGCGTACTCTAAAATCCGCTATAGATCGTCCAAATCTTAGAGCCGTATATTCGAATCTATTCTTTAATTAAAATCTATAACAAAGATCTATAGCAAGAACAGCTTGTGCCAACTATATACCATAATAAGAGAGCGAATTTTATACTGGTTTAGTTAAGTGTCCCACAAATGATCTATGTACTTGAATTCTTATAAGATAGGGATGCTTGTCCTAAAAATAGTTCTAATTATGTTCTCCATTTTGACTTGATTTTGATAGTTTGAAATGATCAAAAATACATATTTGTTTTTCTATTGTTGCATCTACATGACAAATAATATTTCGAAAACCACATACCTATCAGCTTTCTTTTTGTAATTTTAGTAATTTTACTCACAAATATTTACTATTAAAAAATAATGGAATATTTTTTGTAATTTTGGTTATGACTCATATGTCACGACATAAAACATTCTTTTATCTAGTAGACTAGTACTCACATGTGCCCCTGACACAGTTTTTAGTAATTATTAATATAAAATTTTAACAAACTCCTTGTAGTTTGTTTGGTTAGACGGCTGTGTTGACCCGTAGGTGGTCTAAGGTTCGAAGGTTGGTCATAACTTTTTGTTCACTGCCACCATAAAACATAACCTATAAAATAAAATATTATAAGTCTAACTTAGGGTATATAAATATAAAATAAATATAAGTCTTTGCATATTGCATAAGATAATAAGATAATATTAATAGAACTTAGATTCATATGAATTAATGAAGATTTATATAAAGCAAACTTAGAGAATATATATAAAGAAACTTAGGGGATATGAATTAATGCAAGTTAACCGTTATTGCTCCTTATAAGATTGATTATATGCCCGCCTTCACATCCAGCTACACCTGCAACGGACCGGGAAGATTTCTCGGTATAGTGGCTCGCCTTTGTTTTATTTGAAACTTTTTACAACCAAATTGGAGAATAAGGGAGGGAAAGATTTGAATTTATATATTTATATCATAGTCTACCAATTCAAAATAAAAAAAAGAAAGAATACTATACTTGACTTGATGTAGAAAAATTAGATTTTACACCATGTTACCAAAATCGAGAAACAAAGTCCTGCATCTACATTGAAATCAGCAAGATGCTTAGCATTGAAGGCCAAAAGAAGTTTTAGAATTTTCCCGCAAGACACTGTACCAATGGTCATCAAAAAGAAAGAATACATTATTGAGGGGAAGGTTGGCAATGTCAGGCTGCAACCACCAAAGCCTTGCAAAATATGCTAATTGTAAAAGATTCAAAGCTAACAAGCAGAACAATACTGCACTGGCACTGCATGACCTTTGGATCTTATACAATGGCTACCATTACCAACATGAAGATATCTCTCAATGCTAAGAAACAAACAGTAAAGACTATAGTTTTACATTTACTGCACCAATGGTGGTGGTTGATCATTCAATTGCTTCTCTCTCTCTCTCTCTTAGTTTTTCTCTCTCTATTGGAGGAGTGGGTATAAATGCAAGTAACCTTTCCTCATTAATCCTCCTCCTTTCTCTCTCTAGCTTCTCTCTCTTTATATAGCTGCAGACACACACACACCTCTGTATCGTCTCTCCATCCTATATGGATTTTGCTCATCAGCTTCTCTCTTTCCTGGTAGCCTGAAGCATGGTATGAGATAAAAGGGTGGTTTCTAAGCACTAGAGGACATAGTAGGGGCAATGCTTGAGCAAAGGAAAGCCTACCATTTGTTTTTGATTTCTTGATTGGCTTTCAGAAATGAAAAAGGCTCAATGGATGACAGGGTGATAAAAGGAGAAAGGAATCTGAAGTTGGTTTCTTTTCTTTTCCACTTTTAGCTGTGTGGCTTAGGGTGGGGGTGGTGGGTGTTGTTAGTATATTGAGCTTTATTTGGAGCTCTCTCTCTATCTTGCCAGAGAGTAGAGGGGGCTATTGCTCTGTTTTCAGTGGTTTCTGAAACCAATGCATTGCTTGTATCCTCTCAGGTTGGTCTGTTGGTGTGTCTGTGGATTCTATTGTTGACCGGTCTTTTCACCTTACTGATCACATCTGGGCTTTCTGTCCTTTGATCCCATTGCTGCAATCACTATAAGCTCTTTCTTGTGTTTGGCTACCTGGGTTTCAGGAGATGGCTGCATTCATCTGTCATTCTTTTTGAGATTCATGATCCCTGGTGTTGAGTGCTCTGGAAGCAAAGAACAGTCTAGCTTCTTTGGGTTTTTTTTTTTTTTGGTTCTTTTTATATATAGGCTTCTCTCTCTAGATTTTGTCTTTTGAGTTCTCGGGTGTTTACTGTTTCCCTTTTTTTTTTTTCTTTCACTGTTTGAAATGAGCTATCAATAATATCTTGATTCAGAGGCTTGTGATGTGAAATGGGTCTGTGTCTTTTGATGTTGTCCTGCTGCAATTGGTGGGTTTGGTGAATTTGGAGTTCTGAGGTGCCTCTGTCTTTCTTTCCTTATTTTGATGTTTGCGAGCTGTTATATCAAACATCTTTCTTCCCTGGATAGGTGTTTTAATCTTTTGAAGAGGGTTTGCTTTGCTATATAAGAAGCGCATTTGCAAGAGCCTTTTGAGCTTGTAGTTGTCCCTTGAGCAATTTTGGGAATTGGATTGTCTTTTACACAATCTTGAGCATTTTGAGATCTAAACTTTAGTAGGAGTTTAGAAAAATCTCTCTAGGTTGTGGATCACTGAGAGGAGATGGATTTGAGTGAGAAGGATAAATTTGGGTTTGAGAACAGAAGTGGGGATCATGGGAACTACCATTCTTCTGGTGTTCCACCTGAGTGGCAATTCCCCAACCCCTCCATTGCTGTTAACCCAGATACCCAAATGGCATCCTCCTCATGCCCATCAGTATCCATGGTGGATTCCTTCCATCCAAGCCTTTGGAATCAAGCAGCCAATTCTCAGCATTTGGGCCTCTGTGACAACAATGGCCAGAGTAGCACTAGCACCTCTAGTTGCATACCAATTGGCAGACCAGTTGCCGGGCCGCCGAGGCTCGACATGTGCTGGAATCCGTCGGAGTCTATATCGAAGGCCGGAGTTTTCTTGGGGACCCGGCCTGGAACTCTTCCTCCTGGTTTATCTCATTTTCCTGCTGATTCTGGATTCATTGAGCGGGCGGCGAGGTATTCTTGTTTCAGTGGTGGTAATTTTGTTGGCATGGTGAATCCATTTGGGGCAAATGAACCACTGAGTCCTTACTCCGATGCTTCGAAATGTGTCGCCGGAAGTCAGGCTCAGAAGACCGAGTCGAACCTGGCCGGAGCAATTAGAGATCCTTCTTCTATGCCTATGGATCATGGTTCCAACAGTGGGAGTCCTGTGAAGAACCTTCAAGATAAGGGAAGTGAGTCTGGGGAACCTGAGCTCAGTGGGTGTGGTCAAGGTGAGAGGGCTAAGTTGGCAAACGATGTCCGAGATTCACCTTCAAAAGTGCTTGCTGCCAAGAAAAGGAAGAGAGCTGATCAGGTAAACTTTTCTTCACTTGTTCTCTTAAGACATCCTAGCAGTGTTCACAAGTGTTCTTATTTGTTCCCTCTGAATCCAATCAAAAGATGCGGATCTGTGTGTTATGGTTGCAGGATATGGAATTGGAACAGATGCAAGGAGCACCTCAATTGTCGGCTGAAACCAAGAATGATGATCTTGATTCAAAGCAGAAAGGTGAGCAGAATAACTCGACTATGGCTACCATGAAATCGTCTGGGAAGCAGGCCAAAGAGTCCTCGGATGCAATGAAAGAAGACTATATTCATGTGAGAGCACGGCGCGGCCAGGCAACGAATAGCCACAGTCTTGCAGAGAGAGTAATGTTCAACTCCCTAGAATCCCTCAATATGATATGGATTGAACTGTCTCTGTTCTCTAACCAAGAAAGGAATTTTTCGGGTCTTAAGTGAGTTCGGATGTATTTGCAGGTGAGGAGGGAAAAGATTAGTGAAAGGATGAAGTTTCTTCAAGACCTTGTACCCGGTTGCAGTAAAGTATGTCTCTAGAGTGACACTGTGATGGTTTCATTTACAATGTCTGTTTTTCGTCATAACTTATGCTTCGATGTTATTAACTGAAGGTGATAGGAAAGGCTGTTATGCTGGATGAGATCATTAACTATGTTCAGTCATTACAACGGCAAGTTGAGGTATATTTCTAATGACCATACTTTTGTTTCAAGAGTATGAGAATTTAGAGCTCTTTGACTTTCCATCATATTAGCAATTACCTGGCATCGATCTCTCAAGAGATAATTGATAGAAGTTTAACTTTGTATTTTGTTGCTGCCGTTTGCCAGTTTCTGTCTATGAAGCTTTCAGCTGTCAATCCGCATCTAGATTTCAACATAGAAGGGCTTCTGTCTAAAGATGTATGTAGCATTACAGTCTAAAAGAAGAGCTTAGTTTTGCTGAAATAAGTTTTCATCAAGTTTCCATCTCTATAACTGATAAACCCACTATGCTGTTTTTTCGTTGTCCCTCCACAGCCACTGCAGTCTCGAGTTGGTTCTTCATCTACTATTGGTTTCTCACAAGATATACTTCATCCTCAATTGCATCCATCTCAGCATGGTTTGATGCAATCTGGTATTCCTGGTATGTTGAACCCTTCGGATGCAATTAGAAGAGCAATAAGTGCTCAGCTCACTATGATCAGTGGATACAAAGATCCTACAAATCAGGTTTCACTCATACCCTGACAGATATCATGAAATTATTTCCGGGTGCTACTTGCATTTTATTCTTTTCTGTATCGTGATATTTGTTATTTATATACGCGCAATTTGTGTGTCCTCAGTCTGCAAAATCAGCAAAAGTCATTGCTCAAACTGGCAGCAGTTGTTATTACAATTCTAGTTGAGCACAACCTTATATTGAAAAAAATTAATAGAATCTATGAGCACTTAGGCACTTCTGTATGTGAGACAGCAGAGGTATTTGTCTGTGAAGCATATTCTTCATAAGAATGCCATATCCTGCGCTCATGCTTGAGCTCAACCATAGATCTTTCACTTTAAGGGATCAAATTCATCATAAGCTAATTTTATGAGGAAGACATTTGCCTTCTAAAGGTATTGCTTAGTGAAATGAGATATTATTTTCATAGCATTTTATAGAGATTTTAGTTGCACATATTACAGAATTTCCAAGAAGAAAAACTTACAAGACCCCCAAGCAACTCTAGTGTAGTTTTAAACCTGTTTCTCTGAAAGACCATTGCCATTCTGAAATCAAACAAGAACTGTTTGGATCAATTTATTCAACCTCTTACCTGCAGGATAATTTCATAGAGAATGCAACTGGAAGAGTAGAGATGGCTTATATAGTTTTACTGAAGCTGGCTAGAATGACTCAAACCTGTCAATTTATTCTTAGGCTTGTTTCAGCCAGTTCAACATAACCATTGAACTTTTTGATGTGTTTCTCTTTGTTAGCCAATTTAAACTACCTTCAATTTTGGACTTCAAACATTGATGTCTTGATTCTTCAGACTTGTATGAATCATGAGCAAAACAGAAACTTCTGATCTTCTCACTTCAAAATGTTGGATGCTAACCTTGATCTACTTATTTTCATGATTTTCCTTCGACTCTTTATGAGGATAATCCTTGTCAATAATTTCTTTTAACGATTAAGATGGAAATATCCATTAGTCGACCGGTTCATATCCTTGTGTTCAGCATGCCGACTACATGACAAGATCCCTTTCCTACATCTTTGATGCCAGAGCACTACTATCTTCTTTTAGCTACTAGTTCTTGATTTCTCTCACGAGACATAAGTGTTTTTCTACAGACTAAACATTGGATACTCGAATTTTCCTATTGTCTACAGATGCCTAACACATGGAATGATGAGCTCAACAATGTTATTCATATGAACTACGGTGCTAACTCTGCACTCAACATCCAAGACATCAATGGCAAACCTCATGATGGATTCCCTTTATGAAAGGATCACGCACGCTGCCTATGGAACATGTATTACATCAAAAAGTTCTCATCTGGATGCATAGAATCGGGACTTCAGCATTTGCTATTGCTGTGATCATCGCTTAATGTTTCGATCACTGTTATCTCTTGAAGAGGTCAAGCTTCTGCTGTGTAGTTGGATGGCTAAAAAGATGCACAGTTCCGTACAGAAGATTCCACAGATGTCCAGTTCCTTGGCTTAAATTTGCTTGTTGTACAGCAAATGAAGGGCATTTAAGCCCGCAAAGCTCGGCTATTTCAGATGACTGCATTATTTGTTTCTTTGTATCTAACTACATAAGAGGTAGCTCATTCTGTATCAGGATAAGCTTTGCTTGTCATTGCAATGAGAAATCGGCATAAGAGGAAAAGAAACCTGCAATATGCAATGCACAAAAATCTGCAATGAAACTCATTGTAATGGCAATTCAAGCTTTTAATTCCCTACTATAATTTTGGTAAATTCAAGCTTCCTTTTGCTCTAAGTTATGGTTCTTTGCTCATATCACTAGCTCTGGAATGATTTTAGTCCAATCCATTTTGTTATTATCCAAGATTCCAAGTTTATTGATGATCAAAGGAGTGCAGAGTTCATGGAATCAATTATAAGAGGATGTAAACTTCAGCAGGAATGAATAATAAATGCATGGCTTACATACAGCTATTGTTTGCCCACAGTTTTTGACTACCAAAAGAAAGCAACAACTCATAGACAACTTCGACCATCCTCCTGTAGCAACAACAGTCATGTCCATGGATACAGCTTTCCTTGGCCAACAATTTTAAAATGAGTTGCAGATCTAACCTATTTAAGAGAAGTGCTGAGCTAGTTGCTACCAAACTACAATGTTGCTGACCATCGATGACTGAGATTGGTGGACCTGCTGCAATCTGACAGTAATCGGATAGCTGTTGCTTTAGGACCACCTCTGCAACTCCAGTGGCCCCTATGGCGGCCAATCACCTTGCACAACTTAAATCTCTTGCGCCAACTAGTCCCTGAACTACTAGATTTTATATCTAAATGCCGAGGATTGCAGTAGTTCAATCAGCTATCAAGAGTGTTTAATGAGATGCACTGTTTGGGGACCACAGTGCAATCTATCAGTCTGTTGAGAAGCCTGCTGTTGCTCAGTTGGGAAGCAAGCAATTATTCATGCTCAGGGTGGTCACCTACTGCCATTGAAATTGTGGTCGAAAACTATGAATTTGAAAGAAATGCCCTTAAGTTCTTTTGCAGTTCTATTGATGATTGCTACCAGAAACATCTGGTGAATCAAATAATTACCAGACCAAACACCTCCATCTGCAGCTTTAAATCATGATTTCTTTCAGAAGGGAGATGTTACCAAACTGTGCCCAGAATTGGTTAAGGCTCATTTTACTGTCAATTTTACACGGTTCAAAAAAAATTCCAGCTAGTGTGTATGATAGTCGCATCATTGGGGCAATTCATCTACTGATCCATCTTCCATTCTATGGTTAGATATGGTTTTTTCGTCTCTTCGAGATTGAGAATTTTTAGTGCCCGCCATCAGTGGCTGTATGACCAAAAGTGTTGTGAAAATGTCAATAGAAATATAGAAGACATCACAACAGAAAAATAGATTAGTAACTATCGACAGGGACTTGATGGCGCAAGAAACTTGAAGGAAGAAGAAAACTGATAATGTTTGATGAAATATTAGCCGTGTTTTTTGTTACATATATCTGCTATATAAGGACTAGAAATGAGATGAAGTTTGATAATTTCTGATAATTAGAATGTGCAAGACCATACCACACTGCAACAATAGGAGTTCGAAATCTGTTAAGACTGATCCATTTGAAGATTTATTTTGAAGCCTAGTTATGAAAGAACGTAATCAATATGTATCGTCTCAAGATCCACAATGTGGAATTTCTCAATCGCACATGAATTTGCTTCAAGTTGCAAGGCGTTATTCACGCTATGTTTGATGCCACACCAATGTCACACCTTATCTAACTTCTTTAAGAGATCCATCCTTACTCGAGGATTCATTCTGCAGAAGAAAAGGCAATGGCAGCATCAGAACTGTGATAGCATGAGTAGAATTTTCAGATATAATGGCAGCTACAAAACAATAGTACTAGCTAAAGAGCTCTTTAAAAGGCCTATTGGATTTCAAAATGACTTTTCAAATGAAATACCGGATGTCCCTGCTATACGGCAATTTTTAACTGATCTAGATAACTCGGCTTAATATAACTCCATTAGTGTAGAAATAAATTCCGAAGATCGAAGTCATGTCTTGCCTTGGGTATTTTTGCTAACTCTAGGACTTCCAAATTTATTGGAGTTAATTACACTTGGCAAGAGAGCTTACTTTTCTATTTTTAATGTTCCAAACGCACATTCATCTAACATACAAAAAAGCCGCAATGATCCTTTAATTAGTGTATGCTGCTATTTAGCAGACAGTTGGAAGCAAACTCAAACCTATTTGTTTGTATGACGTAAGCAAAACCAAATGAGGAATATACCTGTAACTGAGTGCACACCTCTATAACTTCAACAACAGGTGCCCAATCACCAAAATTTCTCTCAATGAACTGGTATGCAATGCCTCTTTTTTCACGACCAATTACAAACAGCCCACCCTTAGTTTCACCTTGTCCTTTGAAGCTGCGTGCCATTCCAGTAGCTTTGGCACGGCTGTAATTGGCCCTGGCACGAGGATTAAAGAGAAAGCCGGTCATAAAATCATCCTTGAGAAGATTTCCGCCTCCAAGAGCTTTGAAAAATCCCATGCTTCGATCAAGAACTATAACCCCACCCCAGTACCGCGGCCAAAAATCTTGAACCTAAAGTCATCATGGCATACAAAATGATTTCCTTGTGTCAAACTATTCTGGTAGAAAGAAGCATACTCTGATAATAATTACCTCACGCTCTATTTGTTCATGTAGAACAGCAATGAGCTGAAATCCCAGTGCATCAAATACAGGCTTTCTTAAATAGAGCTGATGAGCCTGAGCTCTGCACATGATACATCTACACATGCAACTTTAAAGATTAGTACTGCTTTTATCTGTAAGACCAATGAGAACAAGCAATAGAAGACATTATCAATGTTCCTTACCCTGGACGTCGAACACAAAAAAGAATTACTGGTTGCTCATGCCACAGCTTTGAAGCTTTCATTTTTGGAGACTGTTTTATCATTGAATACTTCATGCCAAGTTTATACTCTGGTGTAAGCTTCTGAACTGAGATGTTTTCTATTGCAGAGTACGGAGCAACATCGTCTGCAATCGGAGGAGGTTGAATACAACCACATAGCCTAGGTTCAGCTGGCTCAGCAACAACAATTCCCTTGAAGACATAGCCTTCCTTTAGCTTAGGGTCATCAATAGATTGCCTCCTGGACCCCTCATACTTTGAACTTTCCTTCGAAGACAAGTCCATGCGAGGTTCATAGCCAATGTCATTTTTACTATCAGAAGACATCCTTCTTTGCCTTGTGTGAAGAACATAGGATGACGGCATTGTAACCGTGCAAGACATAGTCTTATCAGTAAAACGAGCGATATGGGCTTTCTTCATTCCAAAGTCCAAGGAAAGGGCTGAAGTGCTTAAAGTAAGAAGCTCGGCAAGCGGTTTCCTGGAGGATTCCATTGTATCTGCATATTCCATCAAACATCTCGAGTGCAGGTATGACCTGATTTCCAACGCATCCTATAGTAAAAAATTCAGATCAGTTCATGCATTGTTATGGTCTAAGAACATACAAACCATGTGATCAAGAACAAAATTTTATGTCTACCAAGAAATGGAAGACAATCTGAACCTCTTTTACTCCTTTGCAGAAACATAAATTTATTACCATGAATTCCTTTCTAGCCATCCCTTCCAGCAAGTAAAATGAAAGAGATTCTATAAACTTTCCAATTTGTAAAATCGAAAATTAAAAATGCAAATATCTATCACGGCGGAATAATCCGATTAATATACTTCTTCAAAATAGTAACGCAAGATCACCAACAACCCTTTCCATCTAGGTTTTTGTCAGCTTCCAATAATTGGAGAAGCTCTTTTTTATTTTGAGGCCACTATTATTTCAAACATCAGGTCATATTAGTACAAATAAAGCTCAATTCTCCAAAGAATTCATCGAGAAACCAGCACCAAGTAGACTTGAAACTAGACATCACCAAATAGGCAGTTGGTCAAAAGAACATAAATAAATCCAAGCTTCAAGTTTATCCTAGGAAAAAATAATTTGACGAATAGTTAGTTCCAAACCTTCTGTTGCTGTGTGAGTTCCATCCGATCCATATCTTCCAATTCCATCATCTTTATCGTCGGTACGTCATCCCATCCTTCTTCTACGAACTTTGGGATGAGGCCCTTCAGAGCCCCATCACCAAGAAACTCCTCTATGGAGAAGGATGACATTCTCTAGCCAAGCAAAGTCGCACTGGTGTATCAAGAACAACAAGGCCGCTAAAATCTCAGAAGGTATAAAAATATATGTATTAAGAGTTGCAGCTATTACAGAAGGTAACAGAGATTGTAGGATGCTTGAGTTCTGCAGCATATTTTAATTGCACTAGTGGCCCCCCGCCCCCGCCACCTGACACCACTCCTATTTAATAAGTAATCATCAGCTTTGACGTTGCTTCGTCTCGATCGCTCCACGTTGCTTCATCATCGTTGAATATAGCCAAACTTAAGTTGAATCGAACATCCATATTCATATCCATATGATAATGCACTGGATTTTGCATATATTGCATTGATCAAATATCAAAGGCCGTTTGAATCGGGAATAAGTTTGCATAAATATCATTTATACATTCAAATATTTTATTTGTAATTTTACATAACTATTCTTAATGGTTACATAATTTTTAATTTATTCAACATACAAATTTATACTATCCTCAATCCAAAACGGATGCTAAATAATTCAGATCTCTTACATAAAATGATAAAGTTGCGCAGAATTTTCTATCCTAGAAAAAAAGCCCACGCAACTGTCCCTGTCAGTTCCATTTGATTTCCATCTTCAGATCAGCAATTCCAATGAACGATAGGCACAGGAGAATAGACTATGAGCAACAGATATTAAAAAAAGAAAGAAAAGAAAAACTATTTTTGATATATCAACCAAAATAATGGTTAACTAATCGATAATTGACACGTCAACTTAATAGAAATGACCAAAGACCTTTTCAATCTAACTAGATGATCATATGAAATAATGTGTATGAAACCATCGATCAAATGAAGAAAGATAAGAGAAACATCGGTACGAGCGACGATGATCTATACACAAAAGAAGCATCGGCCATGGGCAATGATGATTTGTACACAAAAAAAGCGTCGACTAAGAAGAATGACATGGCAACTTAAGAACGATCATCGACCAAAGTTAGGACCTAGCAACACAAGGAAAGCTCATCGTCCAGGTGCAACCGTCAGCGATCAAACCATGACGTGGAGAAATGTGAAAACGTCGGACAACATGGGATACGTGGCGAAATATGGAAACATCGGAGAACATGGGACACGCGGCTCATCAAGAGTGAAAGATGAAAGATAATGGAGAACGTGTTGAGCGGGAGTTACCAAATAGTTTAACCGCTTAAGTATAAATAGTATTCTCTTTCACTGTGTAATCTCTCTCGCAAATCAAACGAGCCTACGAGCATGATGTCTTTTTTCAATATGTTTTTTATTCCTGTAAGTTATTTTATTTAATGAAATGAGTACGTTTCTTTTAATCTTCATTCATTCTCTTCGAATAATGTAGTAGGCTTAAATATGTGTTTCGTCCCTGAGGTTTTGGACAAGTTTTTATCAAGTCCTTGAACTTTAAAAATTCTCAAATGAACCCCTGGACTTTCCAAATCGGCCTAATCCGATCCCTCCGTCCACTCGCCGTCTATCTACTAACGTCGACACAGTGCAAACCGATGCCGCGCACCCATCCCTCCGGCATCACCCGCAACGATGCGGAGCCACCGTGGAATGAAGACCTCGTCTTCGTCGCCGCTGAGCCGTTCGGGAACAACCAAAGACTAGCCCTCGCTCGAGTGCTGCAACGGGAGGCTGCGCGTGCAAGTGTGGGTCGGAGTAGCCTCACGTTGGACCAGATCCGGCGATCGAGATTGAGGGCGGCGACGAGGCCAGAGTAGATCCCGTGGACGAAGAACATGCGGCGACCCCTAGGAGCGCGGAGGACAGCCACTGGGAGGAGTTCCCCTGGCGGAACTCGTGGGGGAGCGGGGGGAGGGAGTGGTGGCGAAGATGAACCCGGGCCTCTATGTCGCCCAGCTACCGGGTCATAGATCTCCTCAGCGAGGCGGTCCTCTATGTCGACCAATCCCCCAATAAACCGGGCCCCGCCGACCATGATGAACCTCGGGACCGTGCCGGCGGCGGGGAAGTCGTCGACGGCGATGAGTGGGTTGTAGCGGGGGGAGGAGAGGGGCGGGGTGTGGCGTGTGCGCGGGGGAGGGAAGAGTAGAGGAAGCGGGAGGAGGGAGTGGTGGCGAAGATGAACCCGGAGGAGCGAGAGAGGGAGTCGAGATGGGGGGTTTGGAGATCGACGACGGGGAGGAGGAGCCACGGACGGCGAGGGGAGGGGGACGCCACGGCGCGGTCGGCGAAGGAACGGTGGGTCACCACCGCACGCCACTGGCGGCAGACGACTCCCGCGGCCATGATTGAGCGGAGCGGGAGGTGCGAGAGGATCAACTCAGTGATGTCCCAGCTCAGCCGTGACCACCCACACGGCGAAGAATCCGCCGCTGCCGCCGCCCGAGAGGATGAGGTACCCATCTCCATCTGCTGGAACTACACGCGACCACCCACCATGCCGTTTGTCACTACCCTGCGGCCCTTGACAACCTATCCGGTCATCCAAACAAGTTCTCAGGCCACCATGACCTCATCCCTGTCGGTCTTGCCCGCCGGTCAGCCGTCATCGCCGTCGATCGAGCCAGAGCTCTCTCATCATCGAGGCGGAGGAGTTTCCTGGCGAGGGAGATCTACTCGAGGTGGAGGAGATGGAAACAATGGGTTGGGAATGGCGAGATTTACATCGAGGTGGAGGAGAGCTTCGTTGCCACCCTCGCCGGGCACGTCGACGGGAAAGAGCAGAGACACCTCAATGGGAAAGACAAGAGAGAAAGAGCGGAGAAAAAGTCAAAATTAATTCCAATTGATCCGATTGACCGGTTCGTGTTAAGATTCGGCTGAGTCGTCGTTAGACCGATAGACGGTCAATGGACGGAAGGACCAGATTAAGCCGGTTCATAAAAGCTTAGGGATTCAATTGAGAATTTTTAAAATTCAGGGATTTGATAAAAACTTGTCCGAAACCTCAGGGACGAAACACATATTTAAGCCTAATGTAGTATTAACTTACTGTTCTTAAATAGTTCAGGCATTTTTTTGTTTGATTAGTTCAGCTCGAAGCTAGTAGTACAACTTACATCACACTATCTAAAACACCTAGCCCATCAAACTCCGATCAGGCAAAACAATTATCATACCGTCTACACCATCGAGCTATATCATCTGCTCTCCCATTACATTCCCGAGGGATAAACACAAAAGTAACAGAAGTAAAATAAAACATCTGGGACCAAATCTCACGAAGAAAGGCAACTGATTCAATATCCCAAGACCGGCGTCCCCTCAGGATGTCAACCGCGTGCAGTGAATCGGATTCGATAATCAACCAGCCACGATCAACTGGAGCAACCACTAGAATAGCAAAATGAATAGCTTGAAGCTCCGCCTGTAAGACTGAACTCGCCTTCACCGTTTTGCCATAAAGCCCATTTAGGAGAGCCGTCGTGTAGGAGACCGACCATGCCGACAGCCGTCTTACCCTCACAATAAGAAGCATCTACCTGAACAGTCAAGACACTTTCACTCCGTATTCGTTGTCTTTCTTCACCCGGCTTGAGCTTTATCAAAATGCTTTCTTTACCGTTTTCCTTAGAAGCTTTCTTTACTGTTTTCTTTAGATTAGTTTAATTTAAGGGCTTTATTATTTTAATCTAGATTAATTAGATTACAGTAGGCTTAACTTATCTTTTCCTTGATTTAGTAATTTAGGATGATCTTTATTGTTTTCTAAATTAACTTAGCAGTTTTAGATAATTTCCTCGTTTTCAGTAAATTTATTTAATATTAATTTAAGTTTAATTTTGATACTTAGTCTTTATTAAATTATTAAATTAGGTTCAATTCAAGTTTATGTTTGACTTGACACCTCCGTTCGAACTAAGTTTGAAGGAGTTGATCTATAACACAATCTCCTGATTTCTTAAGTGTTAGGTAATTTTGACCTTGATCATTTGACCAGTCAATGGTCAGATTTCAACGCTCACATGGTCAATCAATCATGCTGTTGACGGAGTCTTACCCCTCCCAAATAGTTGGCCTAATCAGATTAGATCGCCCCAGTAATTTGACATGATGACCATGAGTCAGTATTCCTATCAATGTGAGTAATTCCGGTTGGTCGAAGCTTCTATCGGGAAGCCTATTGGAAACAGGAGTGCTATACTCTCTGCATATGTGACCTTAGACCAACCGGATTGAAATACCAATAGTAAAAGCTGTAGGGAGTCTATGAGTTGGAAATTGTTGAAAAGGACTTACTTTGAGCAAAACATGCAGACAAAAAAGATGGAGAAGATCAATCAATTCCTATACATTCTTGGCTATGAGCCTATGATCATCATGGTTCAAACACAACAATATCAGTATATGACCAATGGTCTTCATTGAGAAGGTTCATAACTCATATGGCATGCATGTTATCCAGGTACTTCAGTAGGTTTTTAGCTTCCCCCGTTTGGTTCGGGGTTAAGGGGAATAATATTAGCCTCGTTTGGTTGGGGGATAGGCTATCCCGGGATTAGAGAGAGTGGGGATTGGTATCCTGGGATAAGTAGTGGGATATGTATGATATTTTGTTGAAAAGTAGTGATAAATTAGTAATGTTTGATTGAAAAAATATGGATAAAGTTAATGTGATTGGTTGAAAAGTAAGGATAATGAGATAATGATTGGTTGAAAAGTGAAAAAGTAGGGATAAAGTTGATGTGATTGGTTGAAAAGAAGAGAAAATGTAGTAATGATTGGTTGAAAAGTAGGGATAAAGTGAGGATAGGAATGGGGATAAAAGTAGAGATAAAAGTGGGGATTAGATGGTGTTTGGTTGTAATGCATGGATAAAGTGGGCTTAACCCGGGATAAGAAATCCTTATCCCCCAACCAAACAGGACAAAGGGTTAGAAAAAATGAGAATAAAGAATGAGGGTAAGAAAAAGTAAACAAGAATACGATAAGTGGAATAGTGATAAGCCATATTTCACAACTTTGATATTTGAGGTTAAACCGAAGCAAACAGGGCCTTAATTAGTTCTGCTGCTTTGCCCGCAGTGGAATTAATGCAGCCTCAACCGCAGATGCCAGCACTTCATGATCACCATATATCTCACCTGCATACATGAGCCCTGCACCCTAGAACCTCTCAATCACCCAGAAAGCCATCTGCCACACTGCCTCCCCTCTATGCACCCTTCATATATCTCACCTGCATGCATTCATCTCCTCCCCCAGCGCCTCAACACTCCTCCCCACATCAACCTTGTCCACCAATAGAGTAGACAGTGCTGGCCACCCTCACATATGCTCCGAGCACATTCTTCGTTTTGCAAAAACCCCCCTAGAGTTAAGTTTCCAATTCCACCCAACAAAAATAAGAATATTAGAATATGTTATTTATAAAATATAAAAAATAAAAAATAAAGAAAGAAAGAAAGGCTCCTACTGTAATTTTTCGTCCAACGAGTCTATTTGACTAAGTAAATTAATCGACCAATTAAGGACAAGTTAAGGTGATTTGATATTGTTCTTGTGTGAGTTAAAATAATTATGAAAGCATAACAGACATAAATGCCATTTTAGTCAAATTATCAAACTGACATATTTTGACCATCGAAGGGAGGTACTTGTAAAAATTATGCTTAATGTAGAAGTTCAGTTTGCCTCGTTCCATTTTTTCCTTTGTACTAATGGCGTAAATATGTTTGAATAAGATCCAAACGGTTTATATTAATTGGGATTCAGATCATAAAGATTTGAACCGTTTGATCTTATTAAAATCAAACAAATCTAATCATTGATAAGATGGTACGGAAGTGATGGGCCTATTTGGCTCTCATCCCGGATGGAATTCAGGATCCGGAACTCGTTGCGAGCGGACGCGCGATTTCGGTATCCGTCCTTAGGCGGACGGTGAGCCAAACGCCGGGATCAATCCACCGGATTCAGTCCCATTCGCTCCCAATCCATGCTGCCAAACAGACGCTCAAACTTAACCCGTATGGGGTCCGGATGCAATTTTTTGAAGTTTATATATGACTGACTGTCATTTTTTCATATAACATCTTCGGTCCAATTTAGAGGCTTAATTACGCTTTTGGTACCTGTAAAATTTTGGATATACCACTTTAGTACCTCTAGTTTTATAATTACGTTTTTAGTATTAAAATCGCTTCGTTTTGGTCCGACCGTCTAACGGCGTCATTTTTTCAAACGACAAACCGATCACTTGCCTTGCACGTGATGGGTTTGCCACCTCATCATCATCTCTAATCTCTCTTCTCTCTCTCCTCATCTCTCTTCCATGCTCTCTCTCTCTCTCGATC